>JAIPRM010005351.1:0-20739 GCA_025469315.1 Stegophylla sp. TES_Ste_2020 | reverse complement strand
GAATTGAGAAATTCAAAAAATGACCTCTTTAAAGTACAATCTAGAGGCAAATCCGGTTTCAAAAAGTTATTGATCGAAACTTTTGGACAAGTATTTCCATACGAAAAGTTGTATACAGAAAAAAAAAATAAACATCATTGTAAAAACACTAGCTTCTTCACTTCGTTCAGAATCAAAAAAATATGAGACTTTGTATACAATAATAATATGTTATATCGTAAAAGATGATTTCCTAAACCTCTTTTCTAATTAGTAGAAAACAATAATTGGTTGGAAGGGTTCGTTGAATCCAGAGTCAGTAATCCACGCGACGGCTGTTATAAAGGTCAAGTTTAATGAAAAACGCATTTCGTAAACACAGTTGTTGTAGGTATAATAATTTATCTTTTCGGGTTAGAAGGGATTTAATATGTTTTTGAACGCGTGTTTTGGACTAAAGCTTAAATTAAACAAGATTTTGGTCGTAATTTCTCTCCCTTTTCTTTTCGAGTGCATCCTGACGATCTTCTACTTTAAATTAGATCACGAAAGTTGATAATGAGGTCGAATGCGCAATCGCATTCTGAAAACTGACTTTTAGTTCGCTACGCGAATGTTTAACGTTTATTATACACCTATAATAATTATTTATTGTAAGAAATTGGAATAATTAAAATGATGACAACATAGTTAGTAGAGATTTTTGTTAGTTGTTTAATTATATTTGTGTTTAAAGCAGGGAATAAAACCATAATGGGTTTGTAGGTTCTGGTTCTAATATTGAGAAAAAACAAAAACGATTTCGGTTCCGAAAAAAAAAAAAAAAATGTGTTACCATTTCATTATAAATAATCAAAAATATACAACATACAAAATCTAAATAATATAGTGTTTTATATTCATTAAACTAGATATCTAAGTTAATATTTTTAATAAAACCCTACTAAATAAACTGATTTAAAATGAAATCATTTAAACACGCATTTTTCTATTTGTAATTTTTATAAACTCATTATTAACATAACATTACAAATGAAATAGTAAATTATTTCTAAAATATGAGTACATAAACAAATTACTTAAAATTATAAACATACAATTTTATAATACAAAATCAAATTTACGAAATAATCTTGCAAACAGCTGTTTAAAACAGAATCAATATCATAACTTCTCTTAGTATAGTAATAACTAATAACACAGAAATATTTTATTTATCTTTTATGTAATGAATGAAACTATGACTGAAGTGACTAAAACAAAAATATTAATTTTTTTTAAACTTCGATGGTGATTTTGAAAATCCACCCCTTCCCTTGTTAATGCATCAACAAAATTTGTTTTGTCTTTATGTACCACAATTCACAAATGTAATTATATCGAAATATTTTTTAAAGTTTTGTGTCATATGACTCAAGTAAATAAATAAATAATCTATTATAAAATTTGGTATTAAGAACATATTAACCACTTCATAGGATTTACATTTAATGTGGAGAGAAGAAGTTATTGGTTTTACAATGATGTTCATTTATTTTGCTATAATCACTTCCGTGCAATAAATTTTATCTAAAGTTTCATTCAGAAATTTTATAGATCAGAGAATGAAACTTAGTGGTATTAAATGAGTTAATTTTTCAAAATTGTAAGGTTTTAATGTATGGAAAAATTACCTTAAACTTGAGTATAAATGGCAAAATCTGCAATTAACTAGATTTTTATAGTCCTATTAGTTTTATGGCTAAATTACTATGAGTAATTTCATGAAAATCTTATTATCGACATGCTTTTGGCTACTCAATTTTTTGGCAGTTTTTCTTTGTTTTTATAAAACTGCTAAGAATTTTGAATAACTACCCTTTTAAAGTTACCACCCTTCGATTTGTGATCTAAAAAGTGGCATAAATAAAATAATTCATCTAAAAATAGATTTTTAATTCACTAATAATTTATACGCCGATAGTGTAAAATACCAATAGTTAAGAATTATTTTAAAGAGTGTGTCTTCTTTTAGAATTATACTTTATTTTATTATAAATCATTTCAGTATTCATCATTAGTATAATTTAATGTTGTTTTAAAAGATTGTCGAGTATAAAATCCGGGGCTCCTAAAAATCTCAAGTATTTTGAAGCCCAGGAGTTAAAGCCCCCATGGAATCTCTTAATTTAGAACTGATTAGAACCTTGGCTATAATATACTCATAATCCTAAAAATCAAAAAAAATCCAGATACTTAGATACTTTTTTTTTAATCACTTAAAATTAGATTTTGTTTAAAATTGGTTATTTTCACGTAAAATAACAATTTTTTTTCATCATAACTTCTTTAGGCCAATTGAATTTTTTTTTTACGACCAGAATTCTCACATTTTTTTCTTCCAATTGTTATTCATGGTTAATTGTTTATATTAGTGTACTTATATTTACATTTTCGTTAACATCCATTCTGTCATTTATGGTAATATTGACCGTTTTCACGAATAATACAATGAACACGGATTATTCTGTTATTAAATTATTGAACATAGTACATATTCAATATAAAACTTACAATGAACAGAAGCTATGCTCAGATTCGTTTTATTGAAGAAACCACTGGCGTGATTACTATTATGTCTAGGTTTTATTTGTCAAATCCTCAATACAGTTAATCATTTTTCGAAAAATTTAAAATTTTTAAAAGGTTCGTTGAGCTGGAGAATTAAAAAAAAAGTTTGCGTAAATCAGCGTTATCTTTAACAAATTTATTTAACATACGTTATATTAATTAAACTATATCCACTTACCAAATGGCGAGTTTGGAGAGGGGTTTCTATTATAGGCGTGTGCTATATTAACAAAACTTCAAATGCGGTGCAGACATCCGGTTAATATATTATGAAATACACTTTTTGGAGTATAATAAAAAAGTTCAAAAGTTAATTTTCTATGTATAGATTGCATACGTTAAATCGAGCATTTTGATTTTCAGTGTAGTTTGAATAGTTTGATAAAATCATTTGAAAAACTGATACCAATTTTTCCTAAATTTATTACAAACCCGTATTTAACAAAATCTCGGTCGTTTTTTGTTTACTGAGCATTGCTCTTAACCGTTTTACTAATGTGATAATTTATCATTGTATTCATACTTAATTACATTTAGAATCCGACTGAAAAATTATTAATCATGAGGATTCGAAAAATAATAAATTGTAATGGTATGAATTTATTTAGTAATAACAAGAAGGTTATTGCCCTTATTTCATTTTAAAATAATTAGATACAATGTGGTAAATAAAATAAAAGTAGTTAGAAAATAAAAACAATTATAAAATAATAAAAAAAATAAAAAAATTGAAATTGTTTTTTTTTTAATTAAAAATAAAATTGATTGATAAACATAAACACTGTATATTAATTATTAACAGTGATAAGTAATTTTATACCTAGGTATTCTCTAAAATGAATAATTAATAAAGAATTATTTAAAGAATTCAATGGCGATTATGAACATTTTTATGCACAAATACTTTGAATTAGTCAAGCTAAAATTTGTCATAGAGTATTTATTTTCAAATTAATCTATTTATTCAAAAATAATTAAGTTTTATCTTAGCCTATTTATTATTAGTGATTATTATTGTTATATGCATTTTTACGGCCATAACTTACAATTATAATGTTTTATTTTTAATGTTTTATTTTCTTAGCATTATCTCTGTGAAAATAATTTTATGTTTCAAAAAAATAAGTGTAATATAAAGGAAAATAAACAGTATTTATAATAGTTGTCATAAAAAGTTGTTTTTTTTTTTTTTGTAAGAAAACTTTTTAAATCCTTTTATTGCCTAGTTTATTAATTACACGACAAACAATGTTCTTGCTCGCACAGTTTTTAATTAGTTCTATTGCTCTGAACGAACAAAAATACGTTCAGTTACACTTTCATTATAATAGAAAATCTTGACGTGTTTTATCCGTGTTTTAATAATTAAAATAAATAGAATTAGCACATATATAATGTATTTGTGTATTTGTGTACTATGCCTTACTTAAAAGATCCCACAGTTGAGGATTTTCACAACAACTGTAGCGCCTCATAATCTGAATAAACTCTCAGCAGAAAAAAAGAGCAGATATATTTTGCACAGTGGGTATTTTTCACTTCTCGTGTAGGATATTTTTGATGGGTGTGTTGAATTTTAAAGACGCGTCAAATTGTTAATTCAATAAAATGATTCTTAACGAAGGATCGGTAACTTATACATCCTATATAATATTATCCAATCACATCTTACAAAAAAGTAATAATAAAATGGACATTGGGCATTAGGGAATATATAATTTTGTTATTAAATTATTAAATATACCTACTCATTATAAAACTGACAATTATTGCTCTGTTTAATTGACTGAAGCTTCACTCAGAATCGTTTATTGAATAAATTTCTTTCAAGTTCATCAATTAGTAGTAGAGTATTCCACCCGATGGAAGTTTAATCAATATACTTATAATTACGGGAAACGGAAGCCGGCAGGTATTGCTTTATTGTTTTTAAACTTATTAAAAGATTATTTTTCAATTAAAGGCTGTTTAATGTATATAATATTTATGCTGGTTTAGTTTAACATTTCATTTAGTGGATTTTAATTTACTAATTAATTATTTCGATGTCTTCCCTTTTTGTGTATTATTTAAACTTGACAATCAATTATCAACTTTGTGACCATATAATTCAATCATTTTTGAGTTACTTTAGGGGTATAGTTTTGGAAATTTACTCATTTTAAAAACGTCCGCGGTGCACTACATTTTAAAAAAATCATGATTTTAATTAACATTATATTACGCTTGAAACTTTTTGTTCAAATAATATATTCTATTATTTAATACATTCACTCAATTTTTGATTGAATTGTTTTTACGTTCTGTTAAAAAAAAGTAAATGTTTGAATAATGCATTTAGTCATTATTAACAAGATTTACTTGTGCCGAAGTTGATTATATTTTATTTTTTATGAGATAGCTAATGCGAAATTTATGGAATTAATCTTTGTCTTATTATTCAATGTGAACATGTTTATTTTTTATTGGTTTTGATTGATCATATTTTTTTACAAAAATAGTTAAATTCAAAGGAAAGTACTTAACCTTAAATTCCGCAATAATTATATCATATAATATTTGCGTTATACTCATTTGATACACAAGAGCACAATTTTTTTTAAAACCGTATTTGTAAGTTCAGAATAAATTTATATTGATTCGATAAAAGTACTCAAAACAAAAAGTATTACTATCGACACTTTCAGAAAGTTCGAAAAGGTCAAACGATGATGAATACTAGTTTTGCATCGATCGATTTTTAAGGCATTGGGTACCAAATATTGCACTTGAGGTGAAACTCTAAGATTATGTTGAATTCACGCACGTACGTCATACTCGACCATCTCTAACCAACCATCTCCTGAATTTTCAAAAAAAATTATGCATATATTTTTGATTTTGTCAAAAATGTTTCAGTTATTTTTCAAGAGGTTCCCAATTTTAGTAAGCCCATTTTAAAATATTCAATACTATCATAAATACCTAATACCTAAGAATTTTTTTATTTAAAATTAAATTAAAAATGGTACCTGATTATTAGGAACTTTACATTTTAATTATAAATATTAAAGAGAATCCGGATAAGTCGAAATTAAATAAAATAATAAAAAATGTACGTACAAATATTATATCTACTAAAATATTATTCACAGGAAAAAATTATTTTTTGAAGAGGAAAAGTAGTTTCATATAGACTAACTTTAAATATATATATATTTTTTTAATTGTTTTAGTCAATTATTGGAAATTTTAATGTCAAGAATTAAAAATTAAATTATATATAAACTAATAAAAAAACAAGAAATTTCCGAAATTTTCAAAATGCTGTACTTACTTTAAAATTAATTAAATGTTTTTGAAAATTTTATGAGATATGCGCGTGACTATTTTAAGTAGTTGGTGAAAGTTTCAACTTTCTAGCTCCATTATTTTGGAAGTTATGTAAAAAAAAAACAAAAATTCGAGTTATGCTGTTTTTTACAATTTTTGGGAATTATAGGCATGCGCTTACAATTTGGAGTACCATGACAAAATACATCTATTTTATCATGCACGAAACTTCTGTTCTGGTTTAGATTTTTGCAACTCTCTTTTTCTTTATTTCTATAAAGTTTCTCGATAACGCTGAAAATTCAAATTAGTTCAAGGTTTGCGTGCATATATTTAAGCTTGTTGGCGAGTATTATGTGTTTAGTGAATAAACGGGAAGAAGAAGTCGAAGAGGGTCAGTAAGGAATTCGATTAATTGTCGTTTGGCCCATTGAATAATGTCCAAACAATGTCGAACGGTCCGATATCAAATCGGAATTTCCGCGCCCCAAGAAGTTCTACAGAAGCAAAACGATAAACGATTCGAGTTTTACCCTTTCCTATGGAATTTCTACGATTTCGCCTGAATTATTGTGAGTTCAAACACAGTTCATTCGTATGGACGATTTCTTTTTTTCGTGATTACTAAAGTTTATCCGAAAACGTACCAGTACCAAGCAAATAATTCGGCACCGAATTCGTTCCACTAAAAACCATTGTAAAGCTAAGCTTTGAGCTAGAGATTGAATCTTCTTATGATTTTATTTCACTAATAAATCAACGTTTTAGTACTATTGGATACAGAATTTTTTTTTGAACCTTTACATACTGATGATGTTTGAAATCGAACGCTTTCAAACTTCGTAACAGCTGTAGCATATGTTTCTGCTTTAAGATTCAGACAGTATATGAATATACTAATTTAAAGGCAACTATATTTTTACTATTAAACCATAGTAACATAATTTGAAATCGAATCGTGTAATTATGATTCATTTTTAGATTCTGAGTGGAATGAAGAAGCTAGTGTTTTTACAATAACGTCTATTTTCCCCTTTTTTTCTGTTCCAAATTTCAATTTATATTGTTGTTGAATATTATTACTATCGAAAACAATAAAAATCTTATGATGTTCCGTTTACAAAATATTATGATTACATTATGATCAATAATAAAAAATGTGTGTACTTCGCTTGTTGGGACATTCTTCGCATGTCGAGTGGGATTCTCTAGACGGGAGTATTGAATTTTAAACAAACGATAAATCATTTCTTCAATAAAACGATTCTGAACAAAGGAAGTTAATAAATATAAAAAAAAAAAAATGTATTCATCGAATTCAGCGTCGAAAATACATAAGATGCAATAAAATATTATCAACCTTCAGCAAACCATGTGTTTATAATCTATAGATATCTCCTAATATCTGTCTGTATTTTCTCCGATTTTTTTCAATAAAACCCTTGTAAAATGTTAAGTTATTCGTCCGTAAGAAATTTTATTGCACCAAAATATTTGCATTGAAATTCTCTATCTAGGTACCAAATTTCAAAACAATCGGTTTGGCCATTTTTCTTTTATGTAAGTTGAAGTGCGTAATTTTAGGTAAAACTAACGAATTTCGTTTTCAATCAGATATAAAAAAAAAGTTAACTAACGATTTTCTAGATTTTTCAGGTCAATTAGACATGTATATCAGTGAGATCATATTAAATTTTCAAGTCTTAATATCAAAAATCAAAATTTTTATTACATAAAAACTAACAAAAGATGAGAACGACCTTTCTAAAGTACTATCTAGGTATGATTCCGGTTCTATGGAGCTACTGATCGAAATTTTTGAACAAATATTTCTATACGAAAAAGTGTTTCCAGAAAAAAAAAAATAATAATAAATCTTTGTATGTTTGTAAAAACATAAGCTTCTTCACTTTGTTCAGAATCTAAAAATAAAATCATAAAAGTTACAGCCCCTGCCCTAAATACCGATTTTGATTCATTAATTTTTTTGTAATAAATAATTATGTGATATGTATATATGTATATGTGATAATGATTTCGTGCTTTTAAAAAATACGAGTTCATGGAAATTTTACCTCCGGAAAATTATAAGATTGGACATTTGTGTCCTGGAGTTAAGGACGTTTGGTTCGCGGCGTATGTTCATCTTTCATCGCACATAGAAATTTTTTGTCATGATTCATTAATTTTATTTATTATTTACTGATATTAATGATCAAAAGTTCTTAAAATATACTTACAAATAGTTAAGGTTAATTATTAATTTACTTTCATTTATAAACATTTATTTTATACATTTAGGTGGCTTCTAATGACTATTTATTAAGGATGAAATATTAAAAAAAAAAAAAACAAAGAAAAATAATAACCATCATTGCATGTATAATAACTAATCTCTTTATATTCTGAATTTAAAATAAAATATAGTTTTAATTTTTAAATAATTTCATCAACTTTTGATGTCGATTTATTCAATTTAACTCTCAATGAATTTTCATTGCAGTTAAAATTTCATTTCCTGTGGTATTTATTACTTATACATTTATACATACAACAATGTTCACTGATGTTATTTCTATACTAATATGTTTATTTTATTAATTCCTGTTATCTATGTTTATTGTTATTTTATTATTATCTATTGTTATTAGTCTTAGAAAAATTTAAGTTACATTCTTGATAATTTCTTGAATTGTATTTTTATTGTATTATCCATTATGTCATTTTTTGTTATTATTGTTATTGTAATATTTTATTTAGTCTACAGGTCGTATAGTTACTATATATAAGTATACTTATGTTATATTATATATTATTATAATCATTATATCTGTCACTAAACATATTACATTGTAAATTGCAAATTGGAATTTATTTCCGTCAATAAAGATTTTTTATTATTATTATAAAGGATGTTAGAATCTTCTTATTTTCGCCCTCAGGCCACTGAGTTGTTAACATCCAAAGGGGGTGTGAAGGTACACCCCGATCCTCTCGAATCGCACTCCTGGCCGCCATTCACCGAGCCGCTTACTAGCATTTTTTTTTTCTCACGCAATTCACCGAAACCGTTATTATTATGGCAGCGCTCCGTTCGCGAACAGATCATTTACGCCGCCGCCGTCGGGGCCGGTGCGGTCCGTGGCCTCGTGCCAATCATAATAATATCATAATAGTAATAATAATAATAATAATAATAATAATATTATACGCACTCCTCGTACACACATTAAACGCGTTGTTATTGTTATTATACTCGTGCGGCGGCGGCGGTGAGTCGTGTAAATGTCTGTTCGCGCCGCCCGGGTGTATAATCTTTGTGAGTCGTGCGCGCGCCGCCTCAGCGGTGGTAGACCACGGACGGGGAGGGGTAGTCGAAGCGGCGGCGGGGGAGGAGGTGATGACCGAGACGACGATTTAGGTGGGCGCGGCGCCGGTGGGGGGGCGCATTACAATACTCGCGCGCGTCCCCTGTTCCAACGTCGTCGGTCCGCCGCGTAGTAATTGAAACTCCGGGGGACGTCGAGCGCGAGCCGCGTAAAGTTTATAATAATTACCCCCGACCCCGGTCGCGGCCACTTAGAATTCGCACCCCCCCCTCATCGCGGTAGGGGTTTTTGGGTTCGTTCGCTATTACTGCTACGCGTATATATTATTATTATAAATTATATTCTATAATAATATATACTACGGAATAATACCGGGTACAGGGGTGCGCGGCAGTCGTTCTCTGACCGTGCCCAGCCTGCCTCGCCAACACCCCTGCCCCTCTTCTCCGCGGTCGAAGTCGCATTAACATTTAAATTGGACTCTTGGTAGACGGCGACGGCGGCGTGCGGGGATAATCCGTTCTCAATACTTTGCAGGAACGGGCGAAGGCGATGATTATGAGAAAGAGAGAGAAGGGGGGGGATAACGAGTAATATATGTGAGAACGTGTGCGCATGTGTAGGCGACAAGAGGTGGAAACGTATATTATAATATTATCATTATCATTATTATTATTATTGTTATATATTATACAATAGAACCCGCCGAAGTGCGCGCGTGAGACGGTGACGGTTTTTTGCCGCCCGGAAGTGCTCGCAGAAAACGGATTTTGCCGCCGCCGCGGTACTTAAGCCTCTCGGCGGCCTCGGTTATGTGAGAAATTCGGCACTCGTATGGTCTGCAAATTTCAAATCTATCCAACGCTTGATCCAAATTCAATCTAAATCTATGTTTTACAAAAACTCCTTCTCCTCAACAAAACGTAAACACAGACTATACCCATTGACTTGGTCCACACCAAACACTGCCTGACATAACAAACCACTAACTTTACCCCGCCCCCACCTCATCCTACTAATAGGCGAAAGCCAGGCGTAGTTCTAAGGATTTTTCCAGTTTATTCAAGCAAAGCAAGGTGACGGACGGTGAACGCTGCTCGACCCGACGACGGAATGTCGTACAGTTTGCCCGGTTCACCGTCAGAATTTTGGAAAACCTCTCAAACGCCGCGGGCGCTGTTCGACGAAACGCAATAGTAGACAGAAAAATACGTTCGCGTGAGGCTGTGCAGTTTGTATTCTTTAAGGGATGATACGGTATTAATCGCACGATAAAATGATGTTATGAACTAGTAATTTCTAATTACTAATTGTCTCCTAGACCGTGCAAAATTATGCATCAAAAAAATTATCTTATTAAGCATGCATTTATTATATACTAAAAATTGGTGTCAGAAAACCTTCATAAATATAATCTATAATCAGAGGCATCATTTTGGGGGGTGGGGCATGGTGCACATTAGCAACCCTATTTTTGCTGGTGTTTCATTATTGGCCTGTCATAAAATTTACCAACTCGTCAATTAGCTGTGCGTACAATTATTTCAAATGTAAGCAATCACGAATTTTACCTTCATGTATAATAATATGACGAAAACATTTTTCCGCTTTTTGTGTAATTTTAGATTCCGAGTGTAGCGAAGAAGCTAATGTTTTTACAGTGATGTCTTTTTTTTTACATGCATTTTTTCATATAGAATGTAGAAATACTTATTCAAAAGTTTTAACCATCAATTTTTCAAATCACGATACGGCTCTAGATGATACCATAAATGATTAAGTAGGTAACCAAAGTATTTTAATAAAGTTGAATAGTAGTAATAAAAAAATTAAAAATTTTAGTAATATAATTTTATTATTATTATATCCAATTAAAATTAAGTTTTGATTGTTCGTTTGATTTATAACTTAATCATCTCAATAAGATATTTCTAATTGCACCTAGGTAGCACCCATTTTCTAATATTTCAAAATGTATAACAGTATTTAATATGTATCATAGAAATTATTGAGTTGGTATTGTATTGAAAAATAAATAATGATTAGGCACTGACGAATATTAAAAAATACATCTGCGTTTTCAAATTAAACGTGAAACCGTGCGAGTGGATTCAAAATGTTTATGATAGAAGATGATTGCGTTTCAATAACTGTGCCAACACTTGGCACGTGGTACACGTACAACGAAAACGGAACGATAAACATTTATTTTACAGTAAGTATGTGAAAAAAGCCGACCGAGTTTTCGTTTCGTTTCTCGGTAAATATACTGGTCGTGGGCGTAAAAGGGGATTGATTGAATATATACTTCGCATCTTAGGTGGGCCACTTGGACTGACGGCAACGCCGCGCCGTGCGGCCGTGTAACGCTCGGTAGCAGTTAGATTCTGTACGAATACAATTCCAATCTTCCGGTTAGAATACCCTTACCTCGGCGCACAATAGTCGTGTATTATTATTTTAAATTGAAAAGTAACAATAAATCATATCCGCCGAAAAGCGATTATGTGTGTTTCTGAGTGAAATATTTAGAGTTTTAAATATCCACGGTACAAACAGCGCGTGCATATACGAATAGCGAATGAACAACTATTTTAAACAGGTGGTGTACGGTGAGACTGAATTTTACCAAAATATACGAATAATTATATATAATTTTTTAATTGATTTGACAATTTATACATACATCGCAATTTATAAATCACGTAATGTGTCCAACTCCTTTAAGCTGTAGATTATGATAGAAATAGATTATTATATGGCAATATTAAATAAACAAAAGCCGAACATAATTCGCACGACGGGTGGGATTCTCTTGACGGGTGTATTTAATTTTAAAAAAATGATGAATCATTTCTGCAATAAAATGATTCTGAACGAGGGAAGTTAATAATATAAAAATAAATAAGAAAGAAAAATGTTCAAAATTTTTTTTCACATTTTCAAAATTCTCTTGCGCCAAAATCTTTCTTATATGATTTTCTATCCATGTTTAAATTTTCATAAAATTTGGATCAAAATGATGGTTTCCGAGTCGTTTTTGTCAAATTTTGAGTAGTTTTTTTCCAAAAAAAAAAAAAAAAAATTGAAAAATTAAGAAATTTAAAAAATGACCTCTTTAAAGTACAATCTAGAGGCAAATCCGGTTTTAAAAAGTTATTGATCGAAACTTTTGGACAAGTAGATCCATATGAAAAAGCGTATATAGAAAAAAATAAAAATAAACATTATTGTAAAAACACTAGCTTCTTCACTTCGTTCAGAATCTAAAATAAATAATTACAACAAAAATGCGTAAAAAGATAAATTACCAAACACTAATAATTTAAACAGAAGTATTTTAGAAAATTCTTGTGTAAAGAAAATATTTACCTGACATTAATATTAAATTGTTTATAATAAATCTAATCTCTATTGGTCATCTCATTAGCAATAGTGTAACGCAGAATGAACTATTTTCAACAAAAATGTATCACCTTTGGGATAAATATAGAATTTTGGAAGTATTTCGTTTTTTGTAAATTTTTTTCTCAAACAATTTTTGAGTCTTGTTATTATCAGATGAAAATGTAAAGCATACATGTATTTAATGGCTCTGGATAGATAAATAAATATTTGGTCAATTATCCTTTACAATTGTTTAAAATTTGAATTTGTATATTTTCTCGTAAAATAATGTTTTTTTTTTTTAAATAAAAATATCATAATACTTTTAATTATTAATCCATTAAAAAATTTTTATTTACGAAAAGATTTCTCAAGTTTTTTCTATCCGTAATAGAATTTTTTTAGAGGTTGGCTGAATGAGAAATTGTTTACAACTATTTAAAGGTAGAATTTCGGCTCAAATTATTGTTTATACAAAAAAAGACGATTTATTTTCATTATTATTTCTCACATTTTCAATTTATTACTCTTAAGGTGGATAGGTTTAAGGGAATTTTGAAGTATTTTTATTAAATTACAACAAAGACCACCCCGTATTATTATATCATATTGAATCTTTGACTGATTCAACGTAAAATATAATATTTGCATGTTTTTACTAGTAAAATCATTTTTCGTTTGACTATAACTAATACGTTTTGGTGCGTAGCTTCTTTTCTTCTTAAATTGTTTATATGTGAGTTTTGTCTTATCATAAAGTTAAAAATAATAACTTAATAACGTATATTCAAAAACTTTCAACTATTTGCCAGTTTTGGGGGTTACATTCTTTGCTATTAGTGTATTCATAAATTGTAATTACATTATAATTAAAATTATTTTAATTAATTGAGAATGGTACACACATATTTTTTTTCAGTATTTTAAGTTAAATTTATATTATTCAGATTTTAAAGTATTATGAATAAATTATTAATATTATGCTATTGAAATATTCTAATCTATTGATTTGTTTGCAACATTTGTAGCACATTTATTACCACACAAATAATTTATAATTATTTTAGAATTAGCATAGAATATTGTATGTACATGACTATAAATTATAAAATCGTTACCGACTAAAATAACTATGTAGTCGATTTCGTAATAATAAAAATATAAATAAAACATTCTATGCATGCTTTTTGATGTCGATTAAAAAAAAAAAAAAACTAGGATTGTTCCATAAATTAATATTTCTACAATACATTAACATGTTATTCGTGGAAAAAATGTTGAAAACTTATGTGCTATTTAAAATAAAACTAATTTTGATAACTATGGGTGTGAATTGAGAATTACAATATTTCTGTATATTGTTTCACACTGTATAAGCTTTTACTCCGAAACGCCTGAACGTACTGAAAGGAAAATATATTATCACTTTTATAAAACAAAAACGTAGCTTTTCCATTTTTCACGAAAAAAAAAAAAAAAAAATTCGATACAATCATTTTCAATGTCTTCTGCACTCTCAAGGGGATTTGAAAATACTTGCCTTTCTTTTGTGAGATAGTTTGACTAAAAGCCAAAAAATGCCGACATTCCGTTATCTGACCAAAAAAAAAAAAAAGTGAACATTGAAAATTATTATAGCATTATGAATGCACTAAAGATATTTTGAAAAATTAACAATGACGTTGCAAAAATGAAATAATAACAATACATTTGTAAACAGACCTTCTGGTCAGTTTGATATTAATCACTTCCGTTGTTTTAAGACTAATTGTTAATAGTTTTCGTTTGGGTGCTTGAACACAAGAACACATAATATATAATCGTATGTATATTGTACACGTATGAGTCACTAGGGAGGCCAACGGATATTATATTACATCATAATAAATAATATATTAAAATTAGATTGTTGTCTCTTCCTGGTAACATTTTTAGTCGACAAAAAATTGTGTATTAGTATGTGATTTTTAGATTCTGTGCGAAGCGAAAAAACTAGTGTTCTCGTGTTTTTTTTAAATTTGATTTTTTTTTAAATTTTCTTCTTCTGTAAACATTATTTTGAATAAAAATAGTTGTTCAAAAGTTTTGATATTTTGCAAGCAAATTTTTGAAATTGTATGTGCCTCTAGATTAGGGAGACCATATTTATAAATATATAAGAGTGGTACAAATTATATTCAAAGTTTTAAATCTGATTGAGTGAATTCGAATTTTAAAAATTAATAATTTTTTTGTTATTAAATAGCAAAACATAATACTGAATTATTCTGTATAATTTATTAACTGAATCTGTACTCGGAATCGTTTCATTTGAATAATGATTAATTAATTTATTTATTTTTAATTCTACAGACCCACTTTGAGTGTCCTACACAAAGAGCGAAGAATACCTATGACGTGAAATATGTTTTGCTTTTTAATATCAAAATTACAGTAATCGTGTACACACTATTTCAGAAATGAATATAATTTTTAACAAGACTTGCATTTGTAAATTGTAATTTTTTTTTAAATTCACATAACGATGAACATTCATCAATGTTTTATTTTTTTCTCAAGATGGTCTAAATTCTAAGAAATATTTATCATCTCTATACAAATATGATAATATCGATCTAATTAAATCAATTAATTCATTTTGTTAGTATCTATTTTAGTTACAAATTAATTATGTGAAAATTACCAACATAAAATTATTCACATTATCAGATAATTGTATGAAAGCTGTTATAAATTGATTTAAAAAAAAAAATTAATTTTTTGGTTAGTATTATTAGCATTGATTATAGAATAGACTATTCTATAATCAATGGTATTAGGTACTCGAAAATTGTAAATTTTTTATAAGGAAATTCATAACTTGAGTGGCAAAATCAACTAGTTGATAAAATGTCACTTTTCAATAATAAAGAATTATGTCATTCGCATATATCAGAAAAAAAAAATATTTCACAATTTCATAGAAATATTTCACAAAGAGGGAAATTTTAAATTTTGAAATATTTCACTCAAGTTAAGAAACCTAAGGATAACCACGGTAACTAGGTAACCATAGAAATCATAGTAACCATGGCAAACATGGCATCCATGATAACAATGGTAACATAGTAATTATTGTTACATTGGTTATTGATAATAACTGAGCCTCTGCTCAGAATGGTTTTATTGAAGAAATGATTCATCGTTTCTTTAAAATTAGATACATTCATCAAGAATATCCTACCCAAAAAGCCAAGTATATCTATGGTGCAAAGTCTGTCCGGCCTTTTCTATATTTGTGTACCTAACAGCTGCATAATATGAACTTATCTTATTGTGCGTTTTTCACTTTTTTCTTTTTCTTATGTAATTTCCATACTTAACTTACAAAATGGTTTCAATAAGGTCAAATGACTTGGTTGTAGATATTTGATGGTTTTAATCACATTATTCTTCCTAAAATAAGACAAATTAATATGTATAATATTTAATAAAAAAACTGTGTATTCGTGTCAAATTATATGTCACATTGACAAATATCTCGAAAAGCATCAACTTTCGACGCACTTAAAATTAATTGAATATTAAAAGTGTTTTCGAATAAACTTATAAGTGACCTACTTATTGACAGTTAAGTGGGTATGTCAAAATAATTTAATTAGGATTGAAGATCAATTTTTAACAAAATACATTTACTGAACCATTTAATATTGGTTTAAAAAAATTTGGAATTGTTGAAATTTCAACATTTAAGACTTATTATACTCAAATTTTGCATTCTGCAATTTTGACTAATAAAAAAATATACAATTCGATTACAGATATTTAGTTTTAACTTTTAGAATATTTATTATTTTATAAGGACAATTATTGATTATTCATATCGTGATTGAAGTTATTTAAAAAATGATGGAACACCCATGTTACTCGAACATGTTTTATTAAATTATTCGATCAAAAGTTTTACGAGTTATAAAGTCACGCAATATTATGGTTTATCATTTAAAATAGATATCAATTGAGGTTTTCCGAGTAAACAGAAGATTTAATAAAAGAAGAAAACAAATAATTTCGTTAAAACAGTTAACATTAGATTAAATTTATATTTTCTGATTAATTTTCACACTTACAAATATTGATTTATTATTTTATGCTAATAAGTCAAGGAAAAATATTTCCGTAAATTAAATTTTATTTGAAAGTATGTGATTCAAACATAATAGAAAATTACTTTAGGAGTAATGAAGTATTCTTAAATTACGTATATATCAGGGATGTATTTATGGTGGACTTAGAGACTCCAGTCCTCCTCCATATGAAAGTCTAAAAATATATGTTTGATGTTTGATGTATACAAATCATTAAAATACGAGTACAGTGTGTAACATTTTATGTAAGTTTTCTTCAAAAAAAAATATTCTTGGAATTTATAATGCACAAGAAATTAGAAACGATGTACTGTATAAAAACACTGATAATGTGTATTATCACGTGATTATAAATGTTTTATAATCTATGGTATCCATGGTTACAGGGTAGGGTAGTGGAGGTTGGGGTAGAATGGTAGGGCGTTTAGGGGTTCAGGGTCTTAGTTCGGGGAGAGTCGTGGTCGAGGTCAGGCCAGGAGGTTAAGATCAAGATTGAGGTCTAGAGGGGGGGGGGTCCAACAATAGCGAAAAATGTAAACCATTGGAAATAATGGGAATTTTGAGGAATGATAAATATAAAGTAGAATATAGAGTCGAAATTTGATAAAAAAGTGACTGATCAAGGCTTTCGGATCAATATTTCTACACGCAAAAGTGTTTACAAAACGGAAAAATAAATAAAATAATTAAACGTTATTGTAAATTTATAAGCTGCTTCGCTCCTTTCAGAATTTAAAAAATGATGATCCTTAAATACTCTGTGATACCTATATAAATTTAAATTAATAATAATAAAAAAAAATATATATATATAAACGTAATATAAATTTTTCAGGAGAGCGAAAATAAATTTGATGTTGCACGTTCTCTCTTAGAACAGACATAAGATTGATTTTTCAGTTAGGTGAAAACTTTTATTAATTCTATAAAAAATCTCGAAAATTTTGTACCTATTTTTTAATGAAAATGATATTTTGAGTTAAATTGGAGAGTAAAAAAGTCAATTTTAATAAATTAAAATTTTTATTTATAAATTTAAATCATTAGAAAGAAACTGTAAAATTTCATATAAACAATATTATATCTATTTATTTCTGAAATAGTGTGTGTACGATAACTGTAATTTTGATATTAAAAAGCAGAACATATTTCACATTATACAGTGGCGCAACCAAGGGGGATGTTTTGGGTGTCTGGACACCCCCCCCCTTAAACCATATTTATGGAAATTTTTTCAATGAGCATTGAAAAAAAATCCTTTAAATTGTATAATTATAACCTCTATTCATTTAGAAATAAACTTGAAACATTCTTTAAAAATTCATATTGTTGAATATGTGACGCTAAATTTTATTTATCTACAAATAATGTTATAAAAGTGTTAACTCGTAGAAAAGGCAGTTAGATTTTGCTACATGAAATTTCTAATTAATAAATTTTTGTAAAATGTCATTGATTATAATTTTATATTTAAATAATTATAGTAGAAATTTATAGGTGGACACCCCCCTTAAAAAATCTTAGTTGCGTCATTGACATCATAGGTATTCTTCGCTCTTTAGGTAGAACACTCTTAGTGGGTCTGCTGAATTAAAAATTAAATTAATTAATCATTATTTATATTTAAATAAAACGATTCCGAGTGCAACTTCAATTAATAAATTCTACAGAACAATAATTTTCAGTATTATGTTGAGTATGTTTTACTATTTAATAACAGAACAATTATTATGAGTAAGCTTATACAGAATTTTCTGAATTAAAAACATTTACTCGTAGGTATTTTATACATTTTTAAAATTCGAATTCACTCAATCAGATTTAGAACTTTGAATATAATTCCTAGAATATGATCTTACAATCACGTAATTTGATCTGTACGTTTCAAAGTTCTACACAGTCATTTATCGGACATAGCTTCCTGTATATTAAAGGTAAATGTTCTTTTATTTGCGCCGATATTCATCAAAAGTTTCGAGTGTAGACTAATAATTGTAAATTAGTACTGCGCTACATAAACCGTGCAAGAACCGCGTTTTACAAAAACACCATCGAATATAGATCATTGGACTGTCCTTTGGGATTGTCACGTTCGTAATCACTCCGCTAGTCCCTAATCAATTTGTCTTTCAATCTGACCGGAACATGTACGGAAAATCATGTCAGTCTCTTGAGAACGTGACTGCGTGCTAGATTAGGTTATAATAACTCGTAAAATTAACCGATGGTTTGTATTAAATTTACCGCGTCAGATTTTGTTATACAACAACAAACATTAGCTGAAACAGAGGTTAAAACATTGTTTGTATTACATAAGTGTAATAAAATAATTACTATATAATATTTCGCTTAATAAAATCATATTAATTATAATTTTATAAAAAAGTAAACTGAAGTAAAGTAAAGCATAGGACGAGAAAGCTGAACATACTTCGCACCACAGATATTCTCCGTTTCTCGAATCAGATACTCTTAGTGGGTGTGTAGAATTTGAAAGAAACGGTAAATTATTTCTTCAATAAGACGATTCTGAACGAAGGAAGTTAATAATATAAAAAACATTAATAGTCATCATTTTCAACACACCCACCAAGAGTATCTGATCTGAAGAGCGAAGAATATCCGTGGTGCGAAGTATGTCCGGCTTTCTTGTCTTTACTTTCCTTTACTTTATTTTTATTTTTTTTTATTTAATAAATAAAGAAAAGGAAAAAATAATTAATGGAGAAAAAAGTATTAAAAAAATGTTCAACAATTTTTTTTCACATTTTCAAAATTTTCTTGCGTCAAATAGTTTCTCACATTATTGTCTATCAATGTATGTAAAAATTATAAAGTTTGGATAAAAAAATGATGGTTTCTGAGTCTTTTTTGTCAAATTTTAGGCTGTTCTCCCTCCTCCCCCCCCCAAAAAAAATAAATAAAAAATAAATAAAAATGAAGAATTGAGAAGTTCAAAAAATTACCCCTCTAAAGTATCAACTAGAAACAAATCCGGTTTCAAAAAGTTGCTGATCGACATTTTTAAACAAGTATTTCTATATGAAAAAATGTTCACAGAAAAAATAAACATTATTGTAAAAACATAAGCTTCTTCATTTCGTTCAGAATCTAAAAAAAATCATTTATGCTTCGCACCGTGGGTATTGTTCGATTCTCAGATGAGGTACTCAGATAAGGGGGGAGAGGATGAAGTAAATTTTAGGTAGTCTGTTTTTACATCAATACTAAACCACTTTTCGCACAAATCCTTTCACACCGCTCAGAATCTTAAAAAATAATAGACACAGAGACTAGGCAAGTGACATTGTGTACAACTTCTGATCTATGAGGATTCTGGATGAAAATGTCGGTCTAGTATTGACATAAAAACAAAGGTCTTATTTATCTAGTCAGTTTCCAAGTCCTATTATTATGATTTCATTTTTCGCTGATCATTGATTATAATATTTTATCATATAAAGTTGTATAAATAACAATAAAGTATCAAAATAATTGTATAACTGTAGCTTTTGCACAAACAGAATTGAACGTTACCATTTTAATCTGTAAATTTAATAGCAATTAAAAAAAAAGCCGGACATACTTCGCACGATGGGTGTACTTCACACGACGGGTGGTATTCTCTTAACGGGCTTATTAAATTTTAAAGAAACGATAAATCATTTCTTCAATAAAACGATTCTGAACGAGGAAAGTTAATAATATAAAAAAAAATTTAGAAAAATGTCCAAAATTTTTTTTCACATTTTCAAAATTTTCTTGTGCCAAAATCTTTTTTATAGGATTTTTTATCTATGTTTAAATTTTTATAAAATTCTGATCAAAAAATGATGGTTTTCGAGTCGTTTTTGTCAAATTTTGGGTAGTTTTTTCCAAAAAAAACATTGAATAATTGAGAAATTCAAAAAATGACCTCTTTAAAGTACAATCTAGAGGCGAATCGGGTTTCAAAAAGTTATTGATCGAAACTTTTGGACAAGTATTTCTATACG
>JAIPRM010005350.1:0-20742 GCA_025469315.1 Stegophylla sp. TES_Ste_2020 | reverse complement strand
AATTGAGAAATTCAAAAAATGACCTCTCTAAAGTACAATCTAGAGGCAAATCCGGTTTCAAAAAGTTATTGATCAAAACTTTTGGACAAGTATTTCTATACGAAAAGTTGTACACAGAAAAAAAAAAATAAACATCATTGTAAAAACACTAGCTTCTTCACTTCATTCAAAATCTAAAAATAAATATATATGAATATGTAATTGTGAATTTTTAAATTAAATAAAGTGTATTATGTAAATATATATAGTTAAAAATAAATAAAAGATAAAAAAAAATTTTATAAAAGAAAAACTTGTAAATACTATGATTGTTGCCCGTCTTGTGAATGTTATTTTTTTAGTTATTTTATTTAGTCTAAGAAACAAGTTTATATATGACATTTTTTCAAAAAAAACTATATAAGTACGGATATTGGTTCTATTAACGGTGCCTAAATGTTCGGCTGATATAAAAACTGAAATAAAACTCATGGTACCCTCAACATGAGAGTTTTAAAAAAAAAAGGTTGTTGCATGTTTGGCACCCGGACAGGGACCTGAGGGAAAATAACATTCATAGGGTGAATGGTGCATAGTATTGTAGTAGTTAAATAGTAATTAAGACTATGATTATATAGCCTGTGGTGTTGGTTGTGATTACTTCTAGTAAAAAAAAAAAAAAAAAAAAATATATATATATAGGTATACCAAAATTATTTAATTCACTATAAGTGGCCAGAAGGCAACCCAAAAGGGTAATAATTTTTTTTTTTGATGATATACATATATATAAATTTATCACTATAAGTGGCCAAAAGGCAATCCAAAAGGATAAAAGAAGTATTATTTACTAGTATTATGAACAAACTATAACCTGAACCTAATATAATAGCTACTGTCTAGTTGTATATCATATTATTATAAAAAAAAAAAATTTTTTTGTTCTATTTATCTAACTTACTTTTGTTGATTGTTAAGATTCATTAAGATTCAATACCGTTTATAAAAAAAAAAATTGTATATATATTCACTTGTGTTTAATGTGGTAGTGTGTGTGTGGTGCTGTGTGGGTTGTTTGGCATCATTAGAATGGTAATGTGTGCATATCATTTCAATAATAAAATAAATACATTATAATTAATAGGATAAATAAGAAAACGTTTATTCAAAGTCAAAAAAAAAAAAAAAATAATTTATTACTTATAAGATAGGTAATAAAATTAAAACTTAATTTTAGTTGCATAATTGTTTAATCAATTAATAAGTGTCAGCTTAGCTGGTATAACTAGTGCTTTTATTGGAAATAGGTTAAAGTAAATTTAGTAATAATGGCAGATATGAATAATGTTGCTCATAAAATTGAAATGGTGAAAAAAATGAAAGTTGATGATTTAAAGAAAATATTGAATGAAAAAGATTTGAGTACAGCAGGTAATAAACCAGAGCTCATTTATCGTATTATAAAATTTATACACTTTTCAAAATTAAATATTGAGAAAACAGTGCCAGAGGAACATGAGTCGCTTGTTAATGATGAAAATGAATGACAAGTGCCAATACAATAAGATCAGAGTAAGGAAGAACCACGGTTGAAAAGTGAATAAGTTCAGATGCCAAACTAGGTAACAGCTATGTGTAACAAAAAATAAGTGAAAGGATAGAGGAAATAATTAGAAAAAAAATTAAGGGAATCGAGAATAAAATTGAGTCAAGATTTAAGAAATTAGAAGATAAATTAGATAGAGTAACAGTAGACCATCTACAAAAGATAAAAGAAATGAATCAAAGAGTGGACAAAATTGAAGAGAAAGTAATAGAAAATTCATATGAACAAGTAAGGATCATAGAAACTCAAAAACGGTTTGAATAAAATTAGAAAATTTTCATTTAGATAGAGTGGAAAAGGTAGAATATTTTAAGGAAGATCCATTAGAAAAGATAATTTTTTCAGATAGTAGTAGGGATAACCCAAAGGATTTTATTGAAATACTTGAAACTATAAAATTTAGAAGTAACATACCATTTAAAATTAGAATAGGGAGATGTTTACAAGGAGAGGCTAAGAGTTGGTGGGACATGGTACAACAAAAGGTGGCAATTAAACAAGAATTTGAACAGATTGATTATTTTATAAAATTATTCAAAGAGAAATTTATGGGTTTAAAATTTCAACAAATGGTAACCAATGATCTAATTAATGGTAATTACAAGTATTTTCAAACAAAGTTCCATCCTTGTGCATATTTTAGTAATTTATTGAGGCGAGTACACTTATATCAACAACCTTTAATGGAAGAAGAAATCTGTGATTATATCGCAAGGCATTTTGAAAAAAAATTTGAAGATGCTTGGATAGCACAGCCAAAACGTTCAGCAGATTGTTTCTATGAATTGATAGAGAGATTTGTGGTAGTGAGGATAAAAGAAAATGTAGGCGAGGCTCAATAATTTCAACAGAACAATACACAGACAGGGAATAATACAAACAACAGGTCAAACCAAAGAGGAAATAACAATAATGGGTACAGACCTAGAGGATCAAATAATAATTATAACAATAATAGTTATCAAAATAATTACAGACAATTTAGCAATCCTAACAGCCAACCACCTACTGTGAATCAAATTTCAGTTGATGAAGAAACTGAAGTTTATAATAACAATGAATGACAATTAAGATTGGTACTACTAAAATTCACTATAATAATCAGAATGTACAACAAAATAAAATTGATAACGTCATAGAAATAAATAATATTCAATCAGATGAAGTCATCAATTTATATAACTTATTTAATGAAGATGTTTTTGAAGAACAAATAAATAATGATATAGAAAAAATTAAATGTCCGGTAATAAACGCTACTAGTGGAAGTGTGAGTCTACCATTACTTATTGATAATGGTAGTGAAATTTCCTGTCTTCAAGAAAAATTCTATTTAAATAATAAAAATAAGTTTGGCCACTATGAAATCCTACCGATAGTTAAAACTTCAGTTGTAACAGCAACAAGTAGAAAAACTCAAATTAACAAACATCAGCTTTTAATTAATATCAAATTAGAAAATAATAGTGAAATGCAATTAGTGATGTTAGTAGTACCTGATTTAGTTGCGCTTGGCATTATTGGTATAGATATAATGTATAGTAAGAATGTGATTTTAGATTTTAACCTAAACACCATGGTGTTTGATAATGAAGATGGTTATCAAACAAAATTAACATTCTCTGGTTTAGCAGATAAAGAATTAGTAAATATAAAAAATGTAATAGTACAAATTTGGAAGAAATTACAACAAATGTTGAAGAAAAAATTGAAAGTGTTATTGAAAATTTGAACCAAGATAATATAAAGGAAATAGAATTGAGAAAACTTAGAAATGTGTTAGGGATGTATAGAGAAGTATTTGAAGAAAAGCCAGGGTTGATGCAAGGATATGAACATATAATAAGAGTCACGGATGAAACACCATATAAATTAAGAACATATACTATAAAACCTACTATATTAACTGAAATAAAAAATGAAATAGATAAAATGTTGAGCATAGGTGTTATAGAAAAATCAAACAGTGCATGTGTAAATCCAATTGTGGTTGTTATTAAGAAAGATAAAAGTGTGAGGTTGTGTTTAGATGCGAGGCGATTAAATGAGCAAACAATACCAGAATATGATGCACCACCCAATATTGAGGAAATTATGAACCATTGTTAGTACATTTGACCTTAAGAGTAGTTTTTGGCAAATAAAACTGCATAATAATAGTAGAAAGTATACAGCCTTTCAGTTCATGGGCATTACATATCATTTTATGTAGTTCCATTCGGTTTAAAAAACAGCCTATCAGCATTAGTAAGAGCATTGAACATAGTACTACCTCACACTCCAGCATCAAATATAAGGCACTATGTAGATGATTTATTAATACATTCTAATAGTATAGATGATCATATAAATCATATTAAATTTACGCTACAACAATTAGCACAATATGGAATGACAATCAACATTGAAAAATCAAAATTGTTGAAGAAAGAGATTCCATTTTTGGGACATATATTAAGTACTGCAGGTATAAAGAAGGACCCAAGTAAGATAGAAGCAATTAAAGCATTTCAAAAACCAAAGAATATCAAACAATTGAGGTCATTTCTCGGTTTAACAAATTTTTATAGCAAGTATGCTAACAAGTATCAAAAAATAAAAGTAGTATACATGTAGACCAATGTACCAGTTAGAGAAAAAGGGTATTAAATGGAAGTGGGGTGATGAAGAACAGGTGGCGTTTGATAATGTTAAAGCATTACTAGCACAAGAAGTAGAATTAGGCCATCCAAAATACAACCAAGAATTTTACCTACAAACAGATGCGTCTGAGTCAGCAACAGGGGCACATTTATATCAGGTTAATGAAGATGGAGGTGTATGCACTTTGGGATATGCTACGGGATACAGGATACTATGGGATATATGAAAAACCATGCAAGCTAGTGAATTAAATTATACTGTTACTGAGAAAGAGTTGTTAGCCATAGTACATGCAGTAAAAAGTTTTATACTACTACAGCAGGGTATAGTACCACTGTACGGACAGACCATAAAGCGCTTATATTTCTGAATATGTGCAAAAATCCAACTCCAAGGGTTACAAGATGGCTGTTATACTTACAACCACTAGGTCTGAAATATGAATATATTAAAGGGGAGAATAATAAGATAGCAGATGCATTGAGTAGAAATCCAGAAATAACCAATAAAACCATTAATAACAATAAGCATTTTAATGTAACTTATTGGGCAAAGAAGTATCAGAGATAATGAAGAAGTTCAAAAAATACCAAGAAACAGATGAGGCATACCAGAGAATTTCTAGTGAATTAATGGATGATGGTACATATGAAGAAAATAATAATAAATATGCAATTATGGATGGAGTTATGTATAAATTAGTAAATAATTTGTGGTTAATTGTAATACCTAAAGGAATAGTAATACAATTAGTGAAAGCAGTTCATATTAATTATGGTCACATAGGTATACAGAAAACATACAAACTGTTATGTGAGAGGTTTACAATTAAGAAATTGAGAGATATTGTAAAGAAAGTAATAAGATTGTGTGATTCATGTCAGAGAAACAAATCTTCACCTACAGCTAATGCAGAGGCACAGTTTATATTACCAAAGAGCCCTTTTTGATATAATTTCAATTAATCATATAGGACCATTCCCATCTGGACAAAGAGGAATAAAATATTCACTAGTATGTATTGATAACTTTACAAAATACACATGGATATTTACTGTTCGATCAGCTAACACAAGACAGTTCATAAACTGTATAAAAAAAATAATGATTCAATGTAACCAAAAACCTAATAAAATACTATCTGATAATGGAACAGCATTTAAGTCAAGTCAAAAAATTGGACAGAATTCCTGAATGAGAACAAGATTCAACCAATATTCACTGCCATTAGACATCCAAGAGGTAATTTAGCTGAAAGAGCAAATAGAGACATTATTACATATATCAGAATACTAGTAAATCAAAATCAAAAGTCTTGGGTATCCAAAATACCAGAGATACAAAATATTATAAATACAACATACCATTCAACTATAGAAATGACACCACATGAGGCCATATATAATGAAAAACCAAAGAGGCCCTGGGATATAATGTTTAAACCTCAGAACACAAAGATTAAGTTGTCTAGAGAAGAATTGGACCAAATTATAAGAGAGAGAATAAAAAAGAAAGGAGAAGACCGTTTGAGAAAAGAAAATAGTGGAATGAAAGTGACTAGATTTAAAGTAGATGATTGGGTACTGGTAAAAGCTTTAAATATAAGTAATGCAGAAGAGGGTAAAGCAGCAAAATTAATAGCTAGATTTGAGGGACCATTTAAGTATTTAAAAAAGTTGGACAAGCTTCATACATAATAGGAGAGACACATGGTCAAAAGATTAGGGGATTATTTCATGCAGAGCTATTAAAATACTATATTAGAGAATAAAAAAAAAATGTGATTTGTAAAATAATTAAAATTAATTTTTTTTTAATTAAAGAAGAGGGCAATGCAGTGAACTGATAACAGGACTCTTAGCGCTGGTGCGTGTGCGCAAGTGTTGCCTGTTTTTAGTTAATTATTGAATATAAAACTGATTGAGTACAATATATTTTTTTTGTTTTATTAATAAACTTCATTATTTTTAAGTAAAATTTTCTTATGTAAACTGAACCTCCACTCAGATATGTTTTATTGAAGAAATGATCTATAATTTCTTTAAAATTTAACACACCCATCAAATTTAAACTTAGGAGCAAAAAATATTCATGGTGCGAAGTATGTCTAGTTTTTTTTTAAATAGGGTATGTCTCGGCACGTCCGGCACACACCGTAGTTCTGCCCATGCAAATATCTGTGAGTCTTATAAGCGGCATTCACTGTACAACAAATTAGTAGATATCATGAAAAATGTACTGGTAAAAACACCAGCAATTAACAACTATTTCACAAATTTTTGAAAATATGCTTAGTTATGGTCCACTGTTAGATAATATCACAGGGAGAGTCAATTCTACATTATAATATTTCACAAAATGATGATAAGTATTAAAAGTGATAAGGACAGCTTTATACTCACAAAAAAAATATAAATAATGAAATGCATGAATTTAATGGACAGTGTTGTATATGTTTTACTAGTTGGTAAAAATACATAAAAGTAACTCTACATTTTGATAAACCTAATAACTTCTCTTTATTTGAAATATTTAATTTCTAGAATTAAGTAATAATTTTTCTTAGTGTGGTGTTTTTGGAATAAAAATTAAAGAAAATTATTGGAGAATAATGGAAGAAATATATTAATATGCCAATGTCTAGAACTCATAAATAAATTAACTATAATGATAATTTAACTAATCAATAAGATTTCTAAATGTACCAATATTACAGTAAATTATAAATATATAATTAAAATAAAGAATAATACCAGGGATATTTTAATTATAATAAATTGTGTATATAAACATTTTAATATCAATCTAATTGGTAATTAGAATAAATTTCAAGTTTGTATAAATGAATATAATGATTGTATTTAATGTTATAGATAAACATTCAAGGCGGTTAGATAGTTTAATATTGTAATTAATGATAACTGTTGAAGCAGTTCCAGGTAATTGAATGAAAAAGAAATCATGCAGGTACATAGCTAAAAGCGAAAAATGTCAAGAAATTGATTCTAAAAGCCTGTAAAATCAAATGAAGACAAATTTAACTACTTTAAAGCAAGAATGTTGGGAAACAAATAATAGACAAAAAAAATTTTATTTATTCAATTGCAATAATAAAATTAATAACCAAGATTCTAAGAAGCACAGTCATACAGAGTAAAAAAAAGATTACCTCTTCGCTGCAACCACCACTAGGAATATGTATTAAATACTACTAGCATAAGTTACAAATTATAACTTATGAAATACTTTCAATTAAAAATGTGATTTGACTATAGAAAATTTAAAATACATCACTATTTTTAAACTATGAAATTTGAAGTCTAAAACTCTTTTGTTTTAAAAATAAAAATTCAATTCCTAATTGTTCTAGAAAAATAAAAAATTTATAAATATTTTCAGAATTAAAACTTAATCACAGACAGTATGTTAAGTTTTTTTCTGCTAATTGATCTAAGCATACAGAAAATATGCGCTATTTTTAGGCTACTTAACTCTTCATGTCACATACACAGATAAATAAGGTAAATTACTTATTAATTTCATTTTTACTTGGAATTAATAATTTGCACATTATTATAATTCAAATAAATTATCCAAATAATCATAGAAATTTGATTTTTATTGGATATCTTTTATATTATAGGTTTTATAACTTTTAAATTTTGTATTTTAATTGCATACTTTAGGTTTTTAAAAGTCTATGTTTTTTTTTTTTTTTTTAATAAGGTAGATTTTATCTTTAAATAAATATATAAATTAAATTTATCTGCTTCAGTTGTAACCATGTATTTCAATATTAATAATCGTTTTATATTTTAGAGATGATGTGTACTCTCTGAGTTCATACTTTGTATAAATCAAATACTGAAAAATAAAATGATTCTCTTCTCTTGGGTGCCATATTAGCCACATGCTAATATGACATATTATATATGCTCATATTACACACATCAAGAAGAAAATAATAAATTTTAAAAATACAGTTTATTAAAATAATAACTTACTAACTTAAAATAATAACTTATAACTATTAAAAATAATGGTACTGAAAACAGTAGTCTAATTTTAACCTGAATAAATGTACAGTCGTATTATTATTATTTTAAGTTAAATAATTATGTATAGTACAAGATTATTAATATCTTATTTTTTTACTTAAAAATTTGAATGATAAAACACCTAACATTAGGAATAGTTTACCTTAACATGTTAACATTGTAAATTAATTACAATAAAATGCCAGAGTTTCTTCTTAGAATATAAAAATATATATACATTATTATTTATAAATAAAACAAGTCATTGCAATTATAATTTACAATTACTTAATAAAATGGATTTTTGTACACATTTAGCACTTAAATTATCAGCAAAATACACAGTTATTAATATTTTGATTTCCATCATAAAAATTATAGATATACATAATTGTAAACACAATCAGTTCTTTGAAAACAGTAATACATATTATAAAAGATAAAAACAAATCTTAAATAATGAATAACTGACAAACAAATACATTTTAATAGGAATGTGACTACTTTTGCAAGTACGATGTAAAATAATTGATGTATTGATTTCTACTTAATAAGAAAGTAAAACATATAAAAATAATTGTTTATGCATTTTCTTACACATGCATTCATCAATTTCAATATCATCTAAATTATTACCACAATAATTTTAATTTTCTTACATTCCTGATTTCATTATAACAATTCTATTTAATTACATTTTCTTCATCTTTACATTCTGTTTCTTGCAAAAGATAAATTCTATTATCACTAACTACAACAACATTTTCAATTAAGTTATTAAATAATGTTACTGGGCAAGAGGCAGTTTAGCTTGTCCTTAATAATTATTTCAACTATTATTATTTATCTTATATATAACAATAACACCAATGTGAATACAAATGAACAAATCAATAATATTTAATTAATCTTAAATTTTAAATTGTGTTTAATATAAATTATGTTTCCAGTACTAATATTGGTATCTATATTTCTCGTAGACTTATGTACATATACTAAAATTAAAATTATAAACATCTACTGAAAGTTCTTTTCCAAAATGTCATATATTGTATCACTATCTTTGAGGCCAACACAGAAAGCTTAGTAGAAGATTACTTCTACCAAATTCATAACCATCAATGGACATATCCACTAGGGTCATCTACAAATTACAAGAATCCATAGATGTGATAGAAGTAGTATCTTTATAATCATTATTTAACAAATTTTCTTCACTTCTCTCCATTTCATCAACAATTTTTTTAAGTATGAGAAGAGCATTTTCTTTTTCTTTATCAGTTTTTGGTTCATTGTTCATATCAATTGTTGCTGTGTACTGATCAAATTTTTCAAACATTTGCTTCATTTTAAAAAATATTGATTGTACTTTTTCTTGACTTGGAAAACATTTGTTTTGAACTACTTTGTGTTTCTTCAATTGTTCATATAAAATCGTAAATTCTCTTTCTAAAAATTCAAAAGATGGACGTAGTTCTTTTAATATTTTTAAAGTAAGATTAACATCTGATTTTTCACCGTTATATTGACCATTAAATAAAGGGAGAGAGTGAAGAATGCTCCAAAATTTATTTGATACTGAATCAACTCTTGAATTAACTATGGCTGTTAGTATTTTGTTTTCGTCAAGGTTCACATTGTATTTATCAACATTACTTGGTTCATTTAATTCAGTTTCATGACTAATAAGATTATTATTAAAACCATTGTCTGTTTCACTAGCACTATAAGCTGTCATTGAAATTAACTTTTTAGGCCGGCCTAGTTTCTTCGGCTCACAACTAATTTCAACATCCTTTTTTGGTCTTCCTCTTCCTTTTTTTACAGTGGGTTCGTCATTATTAATTGAACTAATCTTTTGTTTTTCTGTGACATTATTACGTTGATACACGGCATTTGAATAACATTTGTTACGCGTTTGGAAACAATTTAATATTTTAGGATCTTTAAAATCAGTATTTGAATCGAATAGAAAATTTTTATTACATATGTTAGAATACCTTTTTTTTTTGAAATGTTTGCAAGTTCTTTCTTTATATTTTCTATATACTTCATTGGGTCCAAGGTAGTTTTTAGCACAAACATAAGTACCAATATGTAGCTTATATGACAATTTGGAAACAAACTTGTGGAAACATTTTTGGCAAACAATATTTTTACCAACAAAAACAAAATCTACAAATGGATACAGTATTTTATCCCGATGTTGTATACAAAAATTCTCATACCCGGTTACTACGTTATTGTTTTTTTCTAAGAGACTTGAATATTGATTTGATGGAGCATTTATCTTTTCTTCTAAAATCTGAAAGTATAATGAATTGAATCATTAATATTATAAGTACAATTTATAGAGATAAAATTAAATTTTCAATCCTGAGTGGAATGAAGGAGCTATTGGTAACTGGTTTTAAAATTATGTAATTTTTTTTTATTTATTTACTTTCATTTTTTTTTTTTATAATTAGAAACTCTTTGTTTTTTGCATGAGTGAAAACTTATCAAATCAATATGTGTAAGACATATTTATAGTAAACAATCATATTCACATGGAGTTTATTTTTTGAAATTCTCAATAAAAATTATATAGGCATGAGGAAAAACAATATCGAAAATTTGATTAAAAACGGTAAAATATGCCATATACTAAATTTTTATGAAATCGATATTAGTAATTTAACTCAAAATCAGAAATTTAAATTATTCATTTATAATCAACAACAGTGTTATATGTACAAACTAAAAAGCATTTTCAAAGAAATTTGATTTTTTTGGTATAAATATAGAATTTTGGAAATAAATAATTTTTTGTACTTTTTTTTTCTTATAAAACACTTATAAATATTTTTCTTAACTTAAGTAAAATGATGTAAAACGATGATTGATTAAATAGTTACAATAATTTCATAATAAATTATTGTAATAATGCATCTAGCCATCCAGTAAATGTAATACCATTATGATTAATTAGAATAATTTTTTCACTGTACTTATACTAAATACATCATTAATGACTGTTCAATCTGGTTTTGCTTATAAATCTTACAACAAAAAAAGTTAATCTAAATTTTTGCATTAGTCCTAGATGCTTATAATATAGGAATATATTTGTCAATGACATAATTCTTTAATATTTAAAATTATCATAATTTAATCAAATTATAATTTTAAATAATAATTTTGTAATAAATTCAAAACTTTTACAGACTTTGAATATGGTGTTACATAGATACAATACAAGCGACAAATTATTAAACACATATCTGATATCAGCTCTTTAAATCAAAGTACATGTCAAAAAAATCATTCAAAAACCTAAATTACATCTAAGCAAATATTTTTTAATAATTAAAAAATTATTATTAAAGCTAATTATTAGCTTTGAACATAGGTGTCACCAGAAAATTCATCAAGGGGATGCAAAGTGCATACTGATTTTGCAATCGATAATTTAGAATAATAAAGTAAGCCAACTGTGAACACTTAAAATAAGGCCAGCTTATAAGTAAGCCTATGTGCATGATTTGCTCAGGGGGGGAGGTGTTTTAAAAAGTATAAAATACAAGATAATATTAAAATGTTAATTTTAATGTATATTAATTTTTTATATATCATGCAAAACTGATGTATTATGTAGAGTGATACCATTAGGCATGTTCACCCCCTTATTAGTCGTAACAATACAAAAATTTGGATTTATTTTTTGGAATGTCCAAATTCCTATAAAAACTATGCTTTTGATTCCTTTTTTCTTTAAGTCACCTTAAGAATGTTCTGTGGCGATGTGAATTTGATACATTGAAATGAAAATTCAATCAGTAATAAAATTATATTTTTAATAATAATATATTAGACACAATTAATAACTGTATTGTATCAAAGTTTATATACGTAATCTACCTAAATGCAATAAAAGTATATTATACACCTAATATAGTATAGTTAATTAGTTGTATCTATTTTTGATGACTTTAATCGAAAATCCAACAACAGAAAACGGCAAACAATTCATCAATAAAGGCTTATTGTTTTGTTTCTAGCAAATTTTATTACTATAAAAAGGCTGATTCTTATAAGAAGTGAACAATATAAGTGGCAACCCCCGTATAACTTAAATGCACGCAGGCCAGAGGTCACTTTCAAGATTTGATATTTGTACTCCTGTTTACGAGCTTAAAACCATTATTCTTGGGGGAAACATTATGCCAAATTTTTATTCATTTGATTTTTTGATAAAATATACTTATTACTAGGTATGCAAGGGCGCGTTAATAATATGCACATTTATAAAGGGTCGAATCAGCATAAAATATGTTTTCACATTTTTATCAATAATATTGTTGAATTTGGTACCGAACCACAATGACATATTGGTTCAAAGGCAACCTTCACCTTCTTTAATATAGATAAAATTGAATAGTCCATGGGTCTCCAACCTAAAAGCCTGCGGGTCGGATCCGGCTCATAAACCTAATTAATGTAATTCACACCACCGTATTCAACGTCGAAAAATACAAAACATGACGAAAAAACATTACCAACCTTTTAAGATGTTTGTAGAGCAGAAATACGCTATAACATTTTTCGGTACTATCTCTGATTTTTTTTCAATTAAACCCTCATCAAATATTCAATTATACATCCATAAACAATTTTATTGTACCTAAATATTCACATTGAAATTTTCTACCTACATATCAACTACCAAGTTTTATAAATATTAGTCGAATCAATTTTCTTTTATGTATGATAAAGTGTGTAATTTTAGGTTAAACTAACAAATTACGTTAAAATGATAATTTTAAACAGTTATGCAGGGAAAATTGACTTACGATTTTCGAGATTTTTTTAGATCTATTAGAAATATATGTGAGTGAGATCATATTAAATTTTTAAGTTTTAATATCAAGAGTTCAAAATTATATTTCATAAAAACTGACAAAAAACGAGAATTTTCCTATATTTTCAAAATGCAATAGCTAACTTAAAATTGAACAAATGTTTTTAAAATTTTTATTAAGAGTTTTTGAAACCATTTTAGTAGTTGGTGAAAGTTTCAAGTTTCTAGCCACATTATTTTTGAAATTATGTTAAAAAAACAATTTTCAATTTTATGAAAATTCCAGTAATAGCATAATTTTGCAGTTATTTATAAAGTTTTTAGCAGATTTTCAATGTTTTTAAGAAAAATATTGAAAAAAATGAAAAATGACTTCTATGAAGTGCCACCTGAGTGTGATTTAAGATCTATAAAGTTACTGATCAAAACTTTTAGACAAATATTTTTAAACAAAAGTGTTTCCAGAAAGAAAAAAAAAGGAAATAAATAAACAATATTGTAAAATCATACGCTCAGAATCTAAAAATACATACATTTTTCTATTCATTAATTTCACATTCTCTAAAAATGTTGGCCCGCAATGACAAAGCGTATCTCAAATTTGGCCCGCCATAAAAAATGGTAGGAGACCCCTGAGTTAGTCTATTGAAAGATATAATCCTCAAAATAGATTAACTAATTTTGAATGGAAATTTAGTGATCGTAGCAATACATTGATCTAAAGATAACCTCTGGTTCACTTTTGAGAAAAGGGAAATAGGAGGAGTCAAGAAAGAGAGAGAAATAGATAGAGAAAGGTTTTTTCACTCAGACATAACAAATATTAAAAATTAAAAAATTGAAACAAACATTTTACAGACAGGCAAAGCAAAGGTTATACACTTAGTCTTACAAATTTTAACAATCAGAAAAAATATTAATAGACAAAAATATATAAAAATAGTCAATAAAATTTAATGAAACAAGCAAAAATAAACCGATAAATTATTTGATTACTTATAATCTAAATAATACAAAATGAGTCAAATTAGTGGTAAAAATTTTGTATTTCTATATTAAAAGTCATGTTTCATAACAAACAGAATGCATTATTTAAAGGTTCACATATTTATTTTTAAGGAATAATGCTCATTTCTAATATGGTATTATAATTCAATTGAATACCTCGGGGTGCAATATATTCCCATCTTTTCAAATTTTTCAAGACATAAAGACAATACTGCCTATAAAATTGGTAAACAAACCAAAACTTAAAAATAAGATGTCATCATTTTTACTATAATAACATACATCAATTTAACCCATTCCTATTATTTTATATACCTATATATTTACCATAATATTTATGAAAAAATAAAAATAATTTTTCAAATTCACTTTTTGACATTAAGCCATAGAAAATATTTTTTTTTAAATCCCTATGGAATAACTAAATACGATTGATGATTAGTACATGGAATAAAATATTAAAAACTAATTTTTGAGTTCCTGTTAGGTGGAATTAGCATCAAGTATTCAATTTTTATTCATAATAAAAGGAAATATGGATATCATAAAGTGGAAACTCAATAACTCGAATCAGCTAAAGACAAAAAAAAAAAAAAAAAAATGGATTTACAAAAAATTTGAGTTATAGATAATATTTTCAACCTTATATTGAAATGCAGGTGCGAAAGAAATTCATTACATTTAAGTAATTGAAAATTCTACTCATTGATGTTCGAGTTATCGAGGTTCCACTATATAATGTTTTCACAGATATGTCCAGATATATCCACTTATTCTAATCTACAGGAATTCAAAAATCATTTTTAATGTTTGATCGATGTTTCATCAGACAATGTTGCACTCATTGATGGAAATTTTTTTTAAAAATATTTTCTATAATAAAAAATGATGGATACACCTGCTTATTGCATCAAGACCTTAGACATAAAACACTGATATTAAAAAAAAATAATAATTAATATGCGTCAATGTTGTGTTATTTATTATTTTTATAAAACTGGTATCATAATATGTTTGTAACATTTAACTTCATAACACAATATAACTTATAAAATACTTTCAAATAGATTTAAAAAGAATATTTTACATTGCCTATAACCAATAATTATTGTTATTATTTGTAATACTGGTAAGTACAGATATATTAAATAGGTGCCTATAATATAAGTTTCAGCCAAGATAAATACTAGTTTAAAATCTGAAACAAAACTCTTCACAATAATAATTACATTAGCACAAATTGTCAATGTGATACGACAGCAAAAACAAACTACACAAAATACCTTAGCATAACACTAGATCAACACCTTAAATGGGACCTACACATAAAAAATCTTATAATTAAAATCAGGAAACTAATTTACTGTTTTGCGGTTATTAGGAAATTAGTAAGTAAACATTTTCTCCATATAATTTACTTTTCTCTAGTTCAATCACTATTCTAATATGGTATTACAGGCTACAGCGTGGGGTAGCTTCAGTCAAACTTTATGCAATAAACTGCACAAAAATGTCTACTAAAAATAATTCTAAACAAGTCAAAAACATATCCACCTTCACTTTTTTTCAAAACTCTTCAAGTCTTCAATATCTGACAGCTGTACATTAAACACACACTATACTTCATATATAAAAACAACCTCATTAGTTACTACAAACCGAAACACTATTTCACACGATAAATTAATACAAACGTTCCTTTCATGAGTAATCTTAAATCAAGCAAAAATTGTATGCATCTTGGTATCTTGGTTTGAAATTAATGACTAATTTACCTGAAAATATTTTAAATTATGGTTCTCTATTGTTGATTAAAAAACTTATTAAATTATGGTTATTTTCAAGTAAAAATATTTTGTCACTATTTGATATTTAAGTACCTATTAAATATTTAGTCTGTATAGAAAGGAAACGTAATTTTGATGTAAAAAAAAATATCCAATAAAAATATCGTAATCCAAATCTATAAGATTGTTTTTAGTACGTAAGTATATATTTAAACTTTTTTATATGTATTAGTTCTCCTGTCCACCGATAAAAAGTTTTACCATAGGCAGTGGTGGCAGTAACATATTTATATACATTTTATTATTATTTTATATTGATAATAAATTAAATTAAATTAAATATTGATGCATATTTGCATCATATTTATCCATTACATTTTTAGTGCATGCAATTCTGGTCTCTAATTATAAAATATTATTAATAAAATAATGCATGCATAATATGTACATACAAGGGTACCTATCAGTTATCCTGACTATCAATGAATATTGGCTTCAGTTATCTCAAATATGTATTAGTCTACAATAAATATAATTAGGAACACAGTGTCACTTAGTTAATTTTTATTGGAAAATTCATTTTTTTAAACCTATCATACCTAAGGTTTTTGTAGCAAATTAAAAGATATTTTTGATTTGTGGAGTGTAGTGACAGATCCCAGCAAGTGAAAATCTCACGATTCATTTTTTTTTTTGTGAAAAAGCATTTATAAATTTCAAAACCTAAAAATTACATTTGAGTGAAACACTTAGAATTATGTTTTGTCAATAATCACAAAATGTATTGAATAATACATAGTCAAAATAATTGAATCACAATAAAATTACTGACAATTTTTGGTAATCGTAATAATTGAAAAGTATTTAAACAAGAATGACATTTAACAGATTAACAAAATAAAGAAATAAAATTTGAATAATGTAATTAAAACACAGATGGCAAAATATTTATTTTATTTTCTTCTCCAGCAAAAAAGTTCAAATTATAACTATGACAGTAATTTACTAGGTATTCATTAATTTTTTTTACTGTTTCTTATAATTAAGTTTTACGCAAGAGTTTTTTAATGTTAATATTGTTAAAACAACAATATGCAATTTTAATATTATATAATATTATATTTATTAATATTATCATACAATACCTAATGAATATTATTAGTAAATATTACAAACAATATAAAACAACAGAATAATAAATACCAATGTACGCACACATGATACTTTATAATATGTCAGAAGAATAAATAAATTAAAATATTTAGCAAATATCCATACAACTTATTTAGGATATTATATAACAATTTTTAGAGAACCAACTTCAATACTTTTATCACAATGACATTTTAAGTAGATTATCAAATAAGAAAAAAAAAAGTACTTAAATAAAATATAATTACCGCAGGTGATCTAGTCAAAGGTTTTAATCCATCAAGATTTAACACCCTTAAAAATTGTAACTTTTTATATGCTTCAGTCATTATGAGCCTAAAAAAAATAATAATTTATAGAAAAGTATAAATGAATATGTAAATCATCTTAATAAGATTATCTGGGTTCACTTACAATTTATACAATTTTGAGGGGAAAATAAATAAAAACTATCAACTATTTAGAATACCTAAAACAATTTTAAGATTTATCTTAAATAGCAATTGGAATTGGAAATATGTTTATATAATACATATATAAATGTAAGTAAAGTAAAAAACAAAGACTTAAAAATAAAAAATTAGATTTCGAGACAGACGCTAAAAAATAGTCATATATACATGATATTGCTAGCTGCTTTATTGTCGAGAACGCGATCATTTATCTGTGCGTTAGGTGTGAACTAACTATCAGTGTAACCAATATAATAATATAAAGGAAGAATTAATAATCGTGACATCATGACCTTACTTGGTGAAACCATGATTATTAGATTATGGGTGAAACCAATCATTTTAAATAAAATATAAAGCGGAAAATTTGAAAACGTTATTTAAATGGATTGATCTTTTTTGGTTCGTCGTTTTATCGATTCTAAGTATAACAAAATTATAATTTTGGTAGTGAAGTTGCATTACCATGTATAATAATAAGAAATGGTAGCAGGAAAAAAATTTGGGGATGGAGAAAAGTTAAAAGATAAGAATTAATATTGTTGATTTTTAATAAATATTTTTGTTAATTTATTGTACTTTTGAAATAACTTTGGGGTATTGTCGGTATTGAACTCTCAGAATCTCCCTGCGCCCGCTACTGATAATTACTTAAGACAGACCTAGAACTGAAGTAGGACGTAAGTATTTAGTGCACTACAAGTTACAACTAGTACTAAACAATCAAATTCTATCAACTACTGATAATGTCTACCAAATAATATCGTACCATGCGAATGTAATTGCAATCATTTATTATTTAATCCATTTTCTATAGAATAAATAGCATATTTTTAATAAATAATAATAATCATACATTTCAGTAATATTAAAATGAAATTTCAGGCGTTTATACCCATAATATGCACAACTATAGTACATATTATGTATGAGAGCTTAGTGTCAATGCTTGTACCAATTAATCAACTATATTGATGAAATCGTCATATCAAAGGAGTTAATCGATACAATTTTTAAAAATAGAACAAAATTATACCAACAATAATAATTATGAATAGATCATTTACTTTAATAGCACAATTTTAAAAATCGACCTTATGACGCCAGGATATAAGCAGTTAGGCTTAATAACAGATATATAAACATATATATTTATATATCTGTGGGTTTGATTAACACAGTTGTAGCTGCTGTTTCCTAGTAGGAAGAAACTTTGAAATAAATGATAACACTACATAATATAAATATTTTTATCCAAGTTTTTGGAATTAAAAATTTATATTGTTAATTTAAAACATTAGACAGGACCTGAATACATTTTTCAAAACACGGGATTTGTTACATGAAACCGGTATTATATTTTACATTCTTGTAAAAACACTAGTTTTTTTGCTCCACTAAAAATCTAAAATTATTACCTACTATGGATGTCATGTAATTCGAAATTTTTTTTGTGTAGTATGGGCAGTAGGAATACTATAGTAATAATAAATAAAGTATAGATCGTTAAAAAATTAATAATAGTTATGTATTTGAGTATGAAGAAAAGTTATGAAATACGTAAGTCCACCCCAAACCCCTCCCCCACCAAAAAAAAAAAAAAAATCTGCATCCAACTTATTGAAGTTGATCTCTCTTTTGTTGACTCTCAAAACGCGTGGATACCTATTTAATTTGATTGATAATTTATGTTAATTATCTCTGTAAATGCATGTTTAACTTCCAACTACTATGAGATATTATAATAAGTATTTTTATTTCATTAATTCTATTCCATTTGTCTGTGTGGTAAAGGAAGGCACATTATTAATTCTACTACCTAGTATAATATAAATAACACGGTCATCCTAAGATGAAACAATAACCTGACATCTGTCAAAATTACCCTAATACCTATTTTATGATATTGTTATGTACCCCTTGTATTATTATTATTATTAACAGTTTAGTTGTATGTGGGGATTAGTGCTTAGCTGACATTTTTATATACATGACGACTGACACCATGATACGCGAGAGTCAGTCGTATATCCGCCATATAGTAATTACATTCATTAACAGTCCTGTACGTCTCAATTTTAATAAAACTAACACTTTAATTTAAAACTCTTGTTATTGTTCTTTTGTGCATTTACCTAAAACCACATACAAAAACCTTTCACATTACTTTAAGAGCGAATTCATATACGTTACAAGTGCCAACAACGGAATTAACCGTGACAGCACATAACAACTGGTGGCATCGGTACTCTTTGAAGAAACAACGTGAAAATTTAACGTGGAGGTGTTAACACACGAAAAAGACGCAAGACAAGACATTTAAAGTCCAATAATATTTACGGTACGCATGTACCTAATATTCCATAAAATACGGGTAATATATTTTATTAACATACATATTATAATATTACTACGTCGTAGTCGACGAACAGTCGCGACACCAAACAAATAGCGAAGTCAGCAACCGGATGGGTGTGGCACTTCACTTCTAGAAATATTACAATTGACAACAACGATAGTACTATCGATTGTAAATATCGATGATATCGTTGTATCGATAGTAGCACCAACGTTCTGCCGCCGTAACGTCAGTCTATACAGCCGCCGCCGTAGCAGCCGTCGCTGTAACAGCCGCCGCCGTAGTCCTGAAAGCCTTGAGCGCGGTCAACAGCGGGAGTGGATCTAACCGACAAAGTGGGTCAACAGCCGAGCGTAGCCGAAGACAAAACCACAAAACCACGTACTGGGGGACCACAACAACGAGCGTTATGCATTCGGTGATTATACTCAGCATTATAGGATTATTGTGAGTATTCAATTACATTATAAACTACTAACACAATAATTAAATAAACAAAAAACAAACTGTAATTTTTTTTTTATTAATTTTAAAACTATACGTACGTATATAATATATATATAAAAAACTAACCAAATTATAAAATTAATGAATGTCAAGCAATAGTGACGATAATAGTTCTGATTCGACTATTTTTTCCGACCCTGACTACGTTCCTCCCCGTAGAGTAAGCTTAGATTCACCATCATTCGATAGGATAAACACTAGGTCAAGAGCACATAATAGGCGTTCTAAAAGTTTTGACAAATTATTTTTTTTCAATTGATTCCAAAGATAGTACTCCTATATTGAAACCTATTAATATCATGGCAACCGTATTGTCTTTCGAATCCGCGTTGCAGCTAGTACCTAATTTCGATGGGGAAGATCCACAGCGGG
>JAIPRM010005349.1:9436-20744 GCA_025469315.1 Stegophylla sp. TES_Ste_2020 | reverse complement strand
AAATTTAAACATAGATAGAAAATCCCATAAAAAATATTTTGGCGCAAGAAAATTTTGAAAATGTGAAAAAAAATTTTGGACATTTTTTTTTCTTATATTATTAACGTCCCGAAGTTCAGAATCGTTTTACTGAAGAAATGATTTATCGTTTCTTTAAAATTCAATACGCCCGTCAAGAGAATACCACCCGTCGTGCGAAGTACACCCATTGTGCGAAGTATGTCCGGCTTTTTTTAAATTTAATGCTTGTTTCCATTACTTCTGGATTATTTGACAACATAAACGAGCAAAAAAACATATTTACTAAATTATAATTATTTTAATTTACAAAATTAAAAAAAAAAAATTTTACACTGGGCATTATGTATTCATAGTATTACACAGAGTATCTCACGAGAATTTATTAATTTAAGGTGGTAATACGAACACCGTTATCCCATTGTCAAAAAGACAGTTTCGTTCTCGTGGGATACCCTTTTTATATTAATGGCCAACCCGGGGGAAGTTTACCGTTTATCATCATAAAACTGTTTCATTACGTCTCGCTGAAATAAGTTGGTGACGTATACACGATCAGGGGATTTGATAGAATAATATTGTATTTTATTTCCATATTTGAAAGTATACTAATTGTAATTATTATAGTCAATGATACTCAATTTTTTAACGATATATCATAGGAAATATAATATATATATATATATATATATATTTTATATTAAATAGGAAAAGGAAGTGTGTTAGGATTGTTACGGTGCATTAATTTAAGCCAGTGTAACGGGCTTTGGATCTATTAACGACGCCAGTGTACCTACTGGAGTTGAAACCACCTTGTCCAGTGGCTTTGAACGGCGTTTGTCCGTTAAAACCACGGATAGTCAGTTCGCGCATCGCCCAGAGAATATTCTTTTGTTGTTAGCACCGTTGCAAGTGCACTGCCGCCTGCATAGGTTATAGTATAATACGTTATTTTATCTACTATCTATTCAGGGGCGTCATTTTTTTGTTGTTGTTGCTATTCATTTATCAATCAATATCAACCACAAGAGTACTTTCCTGTTTTTTTTTTTATGCCCAGCGATAATATTTAAATGTAGGAGTAGTCGAATCGCGTGTTGTGGACACAGTTGAATAAAATTTAAACTTCTTTTGAAACATTAAAAAAATTAACTTGACTTCATGCTACTTATATAGCTTGATAAATATTAATTTTCATATTATAAATGTCTAAATAAATTACTATTAATGTCCGGTTTTAATTCTTTAGACCAGCGTTTCCCGAACTTTTTTCTCTGCCCATCGAGGACCCCTTAATTAAAATTAAAAACAATAATAATATCGGTCGTTTGACGCGATCAGTTTGTCTCTGATCTTAATTAATGCTTATCAACGACAACCATTTCGACAACGTATTTATTATCAACAGTATTTTCCATGTAAACACGAATATTACATCAGATTATTTTTCGCTGATAGGTACTATGCGTATTTTTAATGTTTAATGTTCGCGAACCCCCTTCTAGGGGTCCACTGCAGTTTGGGAAACACTGCTTTTTGAATTTTACGAAGAATTCTACCCAGTTCAAATGAACATTTTTTAAAACCGGGTCATCCATAATTAATATTTTCTCTCGCGAAAATTATCATATCGATTCAAATCTTTATTAATATTATGAGTAGGGCGGGGACTTCTAGCTCTAAAAAAAACTTAAAATATGGATGCATTTATGCTTTAAAAATATGCAAAAATGCTAAAATAATCTCTTATAAAACATAAATTTAACCGTAAAAACTCAAAATATTTAAAAATTGTATTGTATAATGTATTTTAATATGTATTATTAATTCTTTTTCTATTATTTATGATTTTTTTTTTTTAAATCTTTATTCTTTTTAAGCTAACAAATAAAAATATCACAAATAATATTCAATCTCTTCAGGTATTCAGTAAACATTTTTCCAGTACCAAGAAAATTCAAATTAAATATTGAAAAATATGTGAAATATGCACTTATATATAAAAAATATATATAAAAAAAAAGGGCTAAATATGCAAAGTATGCAAATTAAAGAGAACTGCATACAACTCCTGGTGTTATGATGAAACGCATTTCTATATTACTTAGCTATGTTTTAAATGATTTTTTAAAAACATGCTAACTCCTATAAATCCTTAGCCCTAATTATGAGTCACTTGTATTTTATACAAAATATAATATATAGGTAGGTAAATACACCATAACTTTTATATTATTGACTAAAAGTCAATAAGTCTAGCTTTCCAGTTTTTAGTTTTTTTCCCCTTCAAAAGAGTTTTAGAAGCAATCCGTGGTAATTATGTTTAAAAATAATGAACGTAAATATTTTTTAAGCTTCCACATTCTACTATACATAGTTTTAACACGACGGGTATTTAGTGTGTACCGTATCCAACACTATACATGAAATGCAAAATTTTCCTCCAGTATCTTTATACTATTGTCGTTTTGTTAATACATATTATTATAATTTATGCAGCGAACGTCTTTGTTTTCATAAAGGTTTAACTCTATTCATTTTATGATGGGACCCGTCGCGTGCATTAGTAGTGTGCTGAAGCATAATAATTATTTTTTTTTTTTTTTTTTTACCTTTTTTCGACCATTGGCGTTTTGAAGAGTTTCCGTCATATTATTTGTCATGGTGTTCAACGCCTATTCGAAATTAAAATCTCCACACACGTGTAAAGTGATTTTTTGTCATTTTTCAAGTGTTAACATGTTATTTTTAACAGTAAGATTTATTTAATATATTGCAGAGATATCGTTAGAATAGTTACGAAAATTTTGCTCAATAATATTTCAATTAATTCCTGTAAAAATATTGTTCTCCAATAATTAATTCAATAAAATAATTTATATGAGTCATAAATGTTGTAAATGTTATGACACATACAAATTCCATAACTAATAATATTAATTTAAAATGTTAGGTATTATAAAATCTAAAACATTATAAATCTACTAGCTCTTTATTGTCTATTTAATTACATGTTTTTTATTTACAGCAAATGTTGCATTGAAGTTGGAACAATTGGGAAGGTCAGTGTTTTCCGAATTAGACGGTAATACACCCATATGGGTTACGAAGAAAAGTCCGGAAGAAGTGTACGTGAACCAAGCTAAAGTCATATATCATAAGGCTAATTATGAATTCAACAATACACTTGGCAAACCTCAGGTACGAATTTACTGTTTAATTTCAAAAGATTTTTAACGTTCATAATATGTATATATATATATATATATATATATTATAATAATGTATCTACTTTTCTTTATAAATAGGTGTTGCACGTTATCAACGAGGTGTTACAACCACTGCGGTTGAAGAAAAACAGCCCTCAAAGTATGATCAACCCTAATGCCTCACAATTCATATTAAACGCCGAGTACTTCGATTTGGATAACTATCACACCAAGTAAATACCTCTGCATATTATTTTACCATATTATATTCGATACTGGTCAATTAATAATATTAATTATGATAAAACCTCAGTGTTTGTGTACGAAAAATGCGTGATTGGTTATTTTGACACGACTTAATATTATTATGTCCTTAAGATATTAAATTAAAATTTCGATATACGTATAATCTTAAAACAGTCAAAAAACTATAATTGCGTGACATCAGTTTTAAATAATTTTATCAAAAAATTGTTTGTACTACTGTTGAATAACATTTTCTTTTTTTTTTGATCTCCATCGTTCACTAATTATTATTACTGGGGGGGGGGAGGGAACACTCGTAGAGAACTGAATCAAATGGTACAAAATATTTTCGATGAATTTCCATCCCCCTAGAACTGTAATTTATTTATTTAAAATTACGAGTCTAGTAGCTGGTGTCCTGCCCGTATTGCAAAACGTATCAAAATTATTTTGGAATTTAAATCGATATTTTGTGTAACGTCAATATTTATGATAGTGTAATATTATCGCAGTACAAAATATAGTACGTGTAGGTATGGGCGTTATACGGGCTGACAATAGTTTCCGAGCTGAAGACCACATATTTATTATTGTCTCGTACGATTCGTTTCCTTTTGACAAGTTTCTTTTAATTACATTTAATCATTTTCGCTTCGGTCTCTTACGCCTACTCCCGTCGTTGCATGTTTAATTACCTCATTGAAGAGTCGTCTCCTCTTCTCTCCTTAACCACCTCGTGACGAAATCCTTACCACGCATTTTTACCCGTGCATCCTGTTTATCGTCGTCGTCGGAAAACGTCGAACACGTCATGTTATTAATATCGTGCCGCAGTTATTTCTCCTCACTTCTCGGTAATAATAATCGAGTACTTAATTAAGTAAGTATTTAAATATTAGGAAATAAATAATTGAGACTTCAAATGGAATTTAAACTCGGTCAATTTTACGAGTGAAATATCGAAACAGTGTTATTATAGGTGGGTATTATTTTTCTCTTTCTTATAAAAAAATGTTAAGACAATATATTATTACGTTCTGAATGTGCATTTATAAATTTTTACACTATGCATTATTTAGCTCTGAGATCACTAATATTTATATAAAAAAAAAAAAAAAAAAAGGTTAAACATTATATTTAAGGATTTAGCTTCAATTTCGTATAGCGTCCAGGATATATGGTTGGCACACCCTGTAACATGTTTGTATTGAAATTTTAAGGCTTTATATAATATTGTCTTAAACTATGAATATTGTTAATTATTAATATGTATATTGTATGTTTAAACTTGGGTATTAATAATTTTAATAATTTATTTTTTATTTTTTCAAGTATTTTCCTCGAACGAGTACAATTACATAAAAAGGAAAATGTATTCTCAATTCAAGGTGGTAATACGTTTTTCATACCCGTTGATGAAGTCGCTAATGTAAGTATTTTTTTTTTTTTTTTTTTTTAATAAAAATATGGTTTAAAAATATTACTCTACGAGTTTACCATTAGAAAAATAACTCTATACAAAAATATAAAAAAACCAAATATAATATGTTTGGATAAAAAAATAGTTTTGAGATGGTGGACGTGTAGCATAATAATATACGTACTCATCACGACACGACATACTGTATCCTAGTTATTCAAATAAAAACGTATAATATTATAACAAGATCACGAACTATCATTTCAAAGGTTATTCGAGTTTGTCTGATTGACGACAGTAAAAAATTATATTATCCATCATGACTGTCTCTTTTAGAATTATTTATTACATTATATTATTATGGTATAAGTCTTGCGTATTTTATACGTTACAAACGAAAATTAAAAAAAAAAAAAAACAGACATTTTTTTTTTTTAACTTTGAATTATTATATGAATTTCAATGAAGATTACAAGCATTCTGCAACGATTACTTTTATCATCAAATTTATACACCTAGGCGTATGACGTGTAGTTTATTTATGGTACATTATTATTTACAGAATTTCATAAAATCACTTTGGAAAGTTTTCGATTTTCCCTTGTTTTCTTAAACAGTGTGGGTCATTTTTGCTTTCACTATTTCCAAACATTGTCATTATTAGAGTTTATTGTGAGTAAGCTTGATTTTTGTGGGTAATACGCGATATACTTAATCACCAATATATATATATATATATATAAGTACTTTATGGATTTTTGTGTCATTAAAACGCATATCACGATAAAAGTATGTCTTCTTTTACAAAAATGTGAATGAATAATTTAAAGACTAAAAATAATATTTACCTAGATCAGAATCGCACTATTATTATAAAGTTTTTTAAATGGATTTTTATTAAAAATGTCAGTCAATCGAATTGTAATGTTTGCGAAATTTTTAGTAAGAGAATTTTACGTAGGTATTATTTGGAGAACGATAATTTTCATAATTTTTCTATGTAAACGCCGGAAATTCGAGAACAAATAACTGACACAGTTTGTAAAATAAAACAGCTGATTTCTGTGCTCGAAATCGATTATGTAGTAAATTTTAAAAATAATCACGGATCAGGTAATTATTTTTTTTTTTTTACCATACAAATACTAAGAACGATTTCCAACAAAATATAATTTCGTTCATTCGTAATTTTCGGGTATCAGATTCCGTAAACCAATTTTGAATTGAAATTTTTTCTAAAATAGTCACTTGAGAATCATCTAGCTGATCAACGGTTTATTATTATAATTTTTCCTGTGAAATAATATTATTGGTGTACGTTTAAAATGCCAGTCCTCATTAACAATTATGTCCCATTTTACCTTTGCATTAATGTTTGTTTGTTTATTTTTTTAAAACCGTATTTGTATTTTCACGTTGTGTTCCGCTCTTGTGTATATATATATATATATTTAACTGATAGATTTGATTGATGTTTTTTTTTTTTTTTAGCATCCTAAAGTAAGACCCGAAAAAATCGATGACAAAGTGATTGACGCCCATGTTGTTCCCGATAATGTATTGTTCTTGGGACCGACCGAAGAAGGCGTGCAATTTGAGACTTTGGCGTTGGTCGATGGCACTAAAGTCGTTTTATCTTTGTCGTCAGCTAAAGAAGGAGACACACTTAAATGTGAGTACCTATTATTGTTGATTATTATCATAGTATGATTCAAATTCAATTTTTTTTTGTTTTTGAATTATTCGTAATAAAAAGCACCTTTTTGATATTTTATTATTTTAATGGGTTAAAATCTTTGGCATTTTGCTTTTGAAATGTAAAAATTATACGTTGGTACACTACAAGGTCATTGAAAAACGATTTTTATATATTAAAATATAGTTTATTTACAAATGTCACGTTTATGTATAAAAATTATGTTTAAGTTCGATCGTAATTTTTCGGTTGTTTTTAGATTACGTAACAAGTGACAATCTACTCGGTGATAATAACCACCCAAAAGGAGCTGTTGTAGCGGAAATTGTCAAAGCCAACATACCCGTGAAAAATGGTGTTATACATTTGATTAGTAGACCGTTGATGGTTGTTGATAACACTGTGAGACAATTCGTCGAGGTCAGTGTTAATATTTTGTTTATTTGCATTTCGAGCAATGAAATTTTTAAATTAAATTTATTTTTGTTTTGTTTTGTTTTTTTTTTTTTTCCATATTTGATGCTTCTGAAAATGAAACAAAACAGTCGTACAAGGTAAGATTTTAAATAATTTTGTACACATTTTTTTTTTTTTTTTTTACTTTGATGTAGAGATAAAGAAGTTTTAGTTATTAATTTCAATAACGTAAAATCAATTTATATACAGCTAATTATTAAATATAGCGTTTTTATTCAACGATAAACACGGTGTTTTGCAAAATAATATGGAGCCAATTGTGCTAATTGCCAAAAGGGGCAACTGCCTCGGGCAGCAAATTTCAAAGGGCGTTAAATTTTGTTTGAATAATAATGATTGAAAAAATTCGGTTCTTTATACTTGGCATTTTTCGAAATTCTCATTATTTCAAAGGGTTTTCACTTTTCGCCAATGTTGGTGCCCCTTCCCCTACTTCCTCAAACCTTAACCCCTACTCATCTACTCCTAACCACGTCCCGAGCCCTATCTAAGACATTGACTTCTTACCCCCATCATCCCTTATCCTTCCCTTCCCTACCCCGTAATCATGGCAACGGAGGTGTAACCATGTCAACCTTGTCAAACATGGTAACCATGGTAACGTAGTTATTATTGTTATTACATGGTTATCGTATGATAACTAAAAACCTCTTCTCGGAATCGTTTTATTGAAGAAACGATTTTTTGGTTTCTTTAAAATTCAATACGTCCACCAAGAATATCTCAACCGAAAAGCGAAGTCCATGTTCGGCCTTTTTATTGATACTTTCTTACCTATTAATTAGCAGAGCATTCAGCACACGTTGCGCATAGTAGGCCCGTATTTAGGAAGGGAGGGTCAGGGTGGCAATTGCCCCTCCTGATGGAAGTTCGAGGGCGGTACATTTTTATGCACTTTCATGTGTTTAGCGTGTAACCATAATAAATAATAATTTTAATTTTATAAAATATTTTTTCTCTTAAATTTTGTAAGCACGACATACAATTATTGTGTTTACATCAACAATCAGGTCGGTTACCTGCAAGCCGAGCTTAAAAACAGAACAAATGCGCCACTCCCATAATGTGCACAATAACAATGCTAATTATAGTATGCTGCACAACTAATGTGGTATTCGTAACGGTTAGGGAGGCTATATAAATGAACATATTTTTATGGATTCTTAATACCTATGCCTATAGCTATAAAACAAGACAAGAATTAGCATTCTGCGTTCATCCCCACCTAAGTTCTAAGGGTGCTCTAAAGTAGTCGTTATTTTGAAGTAAAATTTCGGTTACAATCGCTGAGCACAATAATTTGACTTTGAGAGAATACTTGCGATGCTATCGAAAAGCGCAAATGAAGTGGTCACGGATATGTTGAGAAAAACACACAAGATATAAGTGCGTACTTGGCTCGTCGGGTGGGATTCTCTTGACGGGTGTATTGAATTTTAAAGAAACGATAAATCATTTCTTCAATAAAACGATTCTTGAACGAAGAAAGTTAATAATAAAAAAAATAAACGAGAAAAAAAAATGTCCAAAATTTTTTTTTCACATTTCCAAAATTTTCTTGCACCATAATTTTTCTTATATGATTTTCTATCTATGTTTAAATTTTCATATAGTTCGGATCAAAAAATGATGGTTTCCGAGTCGTTTTTGTCAAATTTTGGGTTTTTTTTTCCAAAAAAAAAAAAAAAAAAAATTGAAGAATTGAGAAATTCAAAAAATGACTTCTCTAAATTACCATCTAGAGGTAAATTTACGGGGATTTACGAGTATTCAAGTTCACTGAAAATTTCATTTTAAACTTTTCAAACGAGATAGAAAATAAACTACTTAATCAAATTGAATGAATTTTGGGTACATCTTTGTTTTGTAAAACACTAGGGAACACGAAAAAAAAAAAAATTAAATAACTCAAACGTTCTCAAAAATCTTCCCCCTCCCCCAAAAAAAAAAAAATCTCCACATAAAATGCTAATTGTTATTTTTATGCAAAAATCTGTTCTCTGGTGGGCGTAATTTATTCATATGCTAAATTTTAGGTCATTTCAACAATCAAAGAAGTCAGTAGGCTCTTTAAAATTTTCTAAAAATGTTCAAAACATTCAAATAATAATATAGAGAAAAAATCAAATTTGATGAAATTTTAGGTACAATTTTATTTATCATATACTAGGGAACATGAAAAAAAAAAAAAAAAAATAGAAAACCTCGAAAAGTCTCGAAAACCCCCCAAAAAAAATCTTCTCAAAAAGGGCTAAAAGTTGTTTTTATGCAAAAATCTGTTCTATGGCATCACTGATATACGTATTGTATTAAATTTCGGGCCATTCCAACAATCAAAGAAATTAATAAGGATCTTTAAAATATACTAAAAATTTACAAAACATTAAAAAAAGATAGAGAAAAAAACTGCTCGATTAAATTCAATGAAATTTTGGGTACATCTTTGTTTTGTCAAACACTAGGGAACACGAAAATAAAAAATACTCCCTTGGATACCACCCCCTAATGTATAAGTCATGTATTACATATTATTAAATAATTTATTATGTAATAATATTTTATGTAATTATTAATTACATAAAATACAAGTAAGGTTTGCCCATTTTTTAGTTTACACTACCTCCCTCCCAAAATATAAAAAATAATGGATAGGGCGGAATGAGTGCCCCCACGGCCCCCTAGCACATAGTATACGTAGACGAGTTCAGTACGAATTTAATAAATAAATTTTTTTAATGATTTTGTCAAGGAATCGCTATATAAAATCAATATCAATGTGTATTTGCATTTTTGTCAATAGGATAGAGACGAGAGTATCCTGCATAGATTCTACGAATTAATCATAAACTCTCGTAGTGATTTATTGGATAAACTTGAAAACATGCCGAATGTCACGCTGTTTGCACCTTCCACCGCTGCGTTGAACGATCCTTTCATCCAGCCGGCTCTGAGCAACGATTCGTTTATCAGGTCTATATTAAACTTGCACATCGTAAACAGACGTTTGACCATAGAAGATATCGTTTCCGGATCCATTGAAAAGGTACATAATATAATATTTTAAATGTTTTTAAATTTTGCGCTTCTTAATTATTATTTTAAATCGGTTTAAAAAAGTAATTCGCATTATTTTCGTTTTACATATTCTACATAATAATGTATTATGTAGATATGATTGATATTATATACGTACGATATTTATATATGTATATAGCTATATATTATATACATACGGTATGACGCAGTAGTCTACTATTCGAATTTTATTTTTTTTTTTTTTTTAGACCCGACATTCCCTCAGGGCGACATTCTTTTCTAATTTATGTTTCTATAGTTTAAAATTGTTTAAAATCCAAAAAAATTAATTCTGGGTCTGAAAGGGTTAAAACATTCGAATAGATACCGAACTATTCGATAGTCATTCGATAGGATCACTATTCGAACCATTTGATAGTTTTACAATTCGAATAGTTTTTCTCCAGTTATCAATTATTATTGTTAATTATTGTCATAATATCAGTTAACATTATATAGGAACCCGTTTCGTAAATATGTTACTTTGTAAAATGTATCAACTGTGATTTTTAAATTGTTTTCAATTATTATCTTCACTATTCTTTCACGGAATTTTATCAGTGATTATTATTATTATTATTTACTGTAAAATTTCTATCAGTTATTAGAGAAAATAATAAAAATTAAAAATCTTTTGTTGTTCCGTTTATAAATTTTTTAATTAATAATTTACTCCTAAACGTTATCAGTTATGTTACTTATGTTAGGTTTATAACTTATTCATATTTATAAAACCATAACATTCTTTCGAACTATTCGAAAGTAACAACTATTCGACTGTGAAAACTATTTAAAAATTATTCGATAGTTTTTCAAGCTATTCGATAGTTTAAATTGGAAAACCTGCTATTCGGTCATGTAAAATTTATTCGAATAGCATTCGCTAGTTTTCTTGAACTGTCGAATAGTTTTCGAAAGTGCCCATCACTGATTTTGAGTTTTAAAAAGTGTCTCGGTTTTTCGGCGTCACAATATACACATATTATATTGTAAAATTTTGGGTGCCCATATTTTTTTTTTTCCATAATTAGTTATTGTGTAAGCAGTCCTGTAAAGAATACTTTTAGAAAGTACTTGAGTAAGTACTCAAATACATTTTTTTTAAAGTATTTAAGATACTACTCAAATACTTTAATTGTATAGTATTTCAAATACTTTGAAAAAGTA
>JAIPRM010005348.1:0-20745 GCA_025469315.1 Stegophylla sp. TES_Ste_2020 | reverse complement strand
TCTCTAAAGTACAATCTAGAGGCGAATCCGGTTTCAAAAAGTTATTGATCGAAACTTTTGGACAAGTATTTCTATACGAAAAAGTGTTAACAGAAAAAAAAAAATAAACATCATTGTAAAAACACTAACTTCTTCACTTCGTTCAGAATCTAAAAATGACCCAAGTTTATTTACAACCCTCAGGCTCTTTGCCGTCTACTTAAACCACTAATTTTAACTATGATACATGACGCTAAATATATTTCAGTCCACTCGACAATAGAAAATGTATCTCTCCTATTGTATTAATTTAAAAATACGTTTTATTTTTTGTCTATTTTAAAAATTTCGAATTTATTACACGTTCTAGACAATTTTAATGATATCGAAATTTCAGTTCAGATTTTCAGTAACTTATCGCTTTCCTTGATTTTCAGCGCAAACAATATAGTTTTTTCCGAAATTCAAACTCTGGCTCGATGACTAGCTACGTTAGATGATGTAGTTTACAGTGTAAATAGTTTACAACTCGTTTTGAAAACTACACCGAGTTGAGACACGATAATATATAACGGGATAAATAATCGACGAAAAACTTCTAGTTTCAATTGAACGAATACGCTTCGCTAATAAAATCAATAGTTTTCTCGAAAACTAAACGTTCGCGTGGCCCAGTGACGATTTAAAAACAAACATATTATTAAATTATGTCTTTAGATGTGTGCGCGCTAAAATAAAATTGGGAATATTTCGTAAAATAATTTCGTCAGACGACGAAATAACTTTTGTATCGATCCACAGGGACGGAGAGGCGATATTTATTTATTGGGATGCGGAAAAGTTGCTTCTGGTGGAAACACGACAGTTTTAAACGTTTCTCTGTAATTACACTCGAGTTTTAAGAGGTTCACGTTTTCTCCGGACATATTATTATAATATAATATGATTATTTATGTCTTAATTAAACACGCGTTATTAATTACGCGCGGAACTAGAATTGTATTGTTGTTATTTTGTTAATGACATTCGATTATTATTCGAGAATCGATGATAAACCACTACGCGTTCGTTTTATTTCCCAAGTAGGTACAGTGATCAATGGTGGAAAATTTATAATGATACAAATCCATATCGAAAATCAACCTCCTTCCCCGAGTTTTTTTGTTTTGTACACAATTATGATCAGGGCTCGAGACTTCTAACATTTGCATGTTTGTTTATAAAACTCTAAAAAAATAGCAAAGTGAGCTACAAATCCGTTTCATACTAAAAGAAATGCAGCTTTAAAAGTTTTTAGTGCATATTTTTGCATATTTTAGGGTTTTTGCCTTTTTTCTGCTATTTTTTGTATATAATTTATTAATCTGAAAAAATATGAAGTAATTTTGTGGTTTGTACTTCGTGAGCGACAAGTGTTGCTTTAAATTCCTATTTTACAATAGCTGCGTTCACATTAAGACTTCAGTGTGGACACCAATTTGACCTGAAAAACTATTTTGTTCGTTCGCTTTTATAATATAAACGTGGCTTTACCAAATTTATCGACACCACGCCCCACCTGGCCAAGTAATTTATATTTTATTGTTTACCTGTATTTAAAAATATTCCAGTAGGATAGAATATATAATTTTTATTGTATCTCGTATCTTATAATTGTTTCTTTAATAAACACGTAGTGTTTACGAATTTAGTATTTAGTAAGTCTTAGTGTATGGGAATATTTTTAAGAAGTAAATTATATAAGTAAATATTTTTAAAATTTGAAATATCAAAACACATTTATTTAAACTTTTTTAAGCATATTTAATTTTTTTATTGAGCATATTATAGTGCATATTTTACCATTTTTTAAGGCATATTATAGCGCATATTTCATGGTTTTTTAGTGATAGAAGTCTCGAGCCCTGATTATGATTAATTATCATCTATCAGGTGCTCTACAAAGGCTGCAAATGATAATAAACATGAACCGATGAAAAACAAATAAAACATATTTATAAAAGTTATACACGAAATATAGTTTACGAAATGAATGCATTAATGTATGAATTTAATGCATACTTTTTACTATACTTTAATGAAGAAAATGGGTTGGGCACAAATGTGTTATTCAACACACTTAATGATAAATTTGTTTTTCCTTATTTTTGTATAAACTAAGATTAGAGCGTATAATATTCTTAAACCCATTTTTTTTTTTTTTTTTTTGTCTATTTAGAGAGTACAATATTTTGATAGTTTATTTTTATGATTTTTAATTTAACATTTTTAAAACCGTTTAACTACTGTCAATGAAACTCTATTGACTTAAATACTCTGAAATATTATTTAAAAATACAATGAATTATTTGTATTTATTGTATTAATATATTTTAAGCTTTTTAGAATACTATTTTTGATGTGTGTCAAGTACAAAGCTCTGATTTCACCCCCCAATAATATGTCCACATAAGATAGGACATTTTTTTTTCTCGTTACAAATATCTATATCACTTTCCAGATGACAATCCTAGTCGATTTGTTTCCATCAGTTGGTCGACAGTGTAAAAATATGTCGTTTTGCAATCAAATCGGTATACATTTAGTATTATGAGCAAACATTTTGGAACATTTTGCATGTCGTATCTTGGAGTAGTGTTTACTAAACAGACAACGTGTACGTGCGGTATTATCAAAAATTGGTTTTTTCTATTTTTTTCTAAATTGGAGTAATAAAACCGGACAAAAAAAAATCTACTACAAAAAAACCAGTAGATTTTTCAGTGGAACCCAGGCTCGTATATTTTATTCAGCCTTATGCAAATATCGTATAATATAAGTACTCCGTTATATCTAATAGAGGATTTATACGTACACCGACGCCCTGTACCCGAAATTTACATAAAACACAATAAATACAGCGCGTGACACAAAAGTGAAGACTTTTTAAATGCGATATTTCGAAATACTGTAATATGTCGTCGAAATAGAGATAATTCCTGTTTGGTGTTTACGGTGCCGTTGTGCTATAATTCTAAAAACCAAATTTTCACGTATATTTAATGACTTAGTATAACTACTCGACAGGGCTAAAGACGTGAATGATTCGTAAGAGTTTTTGCAAGAAATAAAAAATAATTTTACATAATAGAATTTATTTTGGGGACATGTATAGCCATATTTCAAAACACATTGTATAATGTATGTAAAAAATAAATCATATTTGTTCGTTTCCCAACATACACGACATGACCATACACAGAACAGCATATTATCATTTTTTTTTTTTTTTTTTTTACTAAAATATATTTTGGGTTTTTTACTTTAATTCCATAAGTACAAAATTTTAATTAATTAAGAACAATAGTTTTAAAGTTACTAATTTTGAATTAATTCACCAATGAGAGTGGTATTCAACAATAATTTAATATTATAATATTTTAATGTCATTATTTAACTTGATATTATGTTGACATTAGTTTGTTGAATTTGATATATATATATATACAATATGTATACAATATACCAGGGTTTTAGCCAGGCTCATAAATGTTTATATAATAATTTTAAATAAATTGTCAACCCCCCCCCCCCCGATGAGAAAGAATTATAAACAGAAATTTAACGTTAAACAGTAAAATCTTATATAAAATTATCACTAAACAAAACATTAAAAATTCGAATGAAGATTTTGTCTACATAGTGACTGTGTAGTAGTAAAACGTTAACGTCAATTTTTCAGTACATTGTATTGTGTAAAAATTCTATTTTTTTGTCACCAAACTTACAGAAAATATAATGAGTATTGTATATACTATATATAATTTAGTTTAATTAAATAAAAATTAATAAATGATTTATTTAAATTACCGAGACTTTAGTTGGTAACAAAATATTAGAAAAATACTTTCTTTAAGTTTTTATGGACTATAGAGTATTTGTTTAAAGTTCTTCCCCTCTCTGTTATAATGTGTTATGCATTGATGTAAAAATACACGAAATAAATTTTAAATCATTGATAAATAAAACAAATTTTACAGCTTACCTTTCTATTTACTTTCTAAACATACTGCATCAATATAAATTTGTAAATGCAATAAAATCGTAAACACTGCATTATTGTCAAACATAAAAAAATGCAATAATGTTAATCGTAAAACATTTATAACGTTTAAATAAACTAAACATGTTATTATTTAAATCGAATTCCATTTTTAAGAGATTTTGATATTATAATAATAATTAGTCATTTTTCTAATTTAAGTATAATATATATCAGAGAGAACACGTTCGATTGTAATTTTATTTCGTTTTTATTAAAATGTGTTTCATTCGTGTTTCGGTTAAACAATCAATTTCCAAAAAATTCGACGTGAGATATTTTTTTTTTTTTTTTTTTGATAATTTAATATTGTTGAAAATTTTGATATTTTCTTTTGGTACAGGTGTAACTATAGGTACAGTAAAAATGTACTATTCATTCATAATGGACACTTTCGCGTACAATAATTACAAAAATAATCGTCCGTCGAAATGTAATCATGCTAAATTTAATTTTGGATTCTGAACGAAGTGAAGAAGCTTATGGTTTTACAACGATGTTTATTTTTTTTTATTTTTGAACCGTATACCTGGCGCACTACACGTTTCGAGGGATTTGAATCGTATCGTTAAGCTTTTCAAAACCTAAAACACCGCTACCGTTCACTATTGCACGGACTTGAGGAGTTTAGAAAATCGTTCGATCAAGCCGGCGCGACGCGTAACCTTGGCTACTCGGCCACGCGGAGTGTAGTGCCTTCGAACGCATATTATTTACGCGATGGTTCTCGCCATTCGTGCGTGCGGTGTACACGCGCTACGATGGAAGTGGCCGACGAGAAGCCCGGAGTGGACGTATACGTTCGTGTAAGACGTGGGGGAGGGGGAGGGAAAATAATAAAAAAAAAACCCCAAATAAACGATAATCGTTTGTTTTTTTTTATTTTTGATTTTCCAGGCTCTGGAATTCGCTACGGATCCGCCGCTCACGGACGCGCTCGCTCGTCTGTGGGCGGCCGTTCGAAAGCTCGGCGAGGAGTCGGTGAAATGCGTCGGCGAACGTTCACTGACGCACGCGATGGACAATTACCGACAACTGATGCCGGAGATAAAACAATCGATCGTCGCGGAGCAGAGAACGATGGAAAAACTGAGAGAGGTGCACAGCTGTGATGATAAATAGTGATGATGATAATTCACTTTGGTTAAATTTTTATTAATGTTTTTTCCCTCTACGCGTAATAACATTATCTTTCCGGCGATAACCCGTTACCCAGTGGTGCCTAGGATAGCAAAAATCATCGTGGTTCACATATCGTTTTATAGGCTCTACCTCAGTGGCGTAGCGGGGGGGGGGGAGTGCGGGAGGATAGCATTTTTAGGAGGAATGTAAAATAAAGTTGTTTCGCCTTAGAAATGCTAATTTAGAAAACAGCGAGCACAAAAAAAAAAAAAAAGTGTATACTTCGCTTGTCGGGTGTTCTTCACACCTCGGGTGGGATACTCTTGATGCTTTTTCACGGTTGTATTGAATTTTAAAAAACCATTTTTGGTAATTGGCGAAAGTTTCAAGTTTCTACATTATTTTTGAATATATTATTATGTTAAAAAGCAATTTTCAATTTTACGAAAATTCCGGTAATTGCATATTTTGCCAATTTTTCGACAGATTTGCTACGTTTTTGAGTAAATTATTGGGAAATTGGAAAAATTAACTCTCTAAAGTACCATCTGAATGTATTTCGGGATCTGTTCAAAAATTGATCATTTACACGGATAATAAAATGGACATTGATCATTCTAGTTATTAAATAACAATAATTGTTAAACATACTGAATATAATATTGACAATTATAATTGCATATTAATTGAAGCTCCACCCAGAATCGTTTTATTGAATAAAATATGATTTATCGTCTTGTTAAAATTCAACACACCCACCAAAGGATACCACCAAAGAGCGAAATATACCTGTGGTACAAAATATGCTGGCTTTTTTTCATTTAGTAAGACTAAGAAATGTATAAAAGTTTAATAATAATTCAAATTGATCGATATTTGTTCTTGGTGAAAAAATTAGGACTAGATCACAAAAAGACGTGTGTGACTCTATTTAAGACTACCATTTTGTTTTTCAGGAATTAAACTCTGCGCACCGCATGTTGGACGCATCCAACCTTCGAGAACAAATAATTCAAGAATCCAATGATAATTTACTGGCGCAAAACAAGGCGTTAAAAAACGATCTGGATGCGAAAACTAAACAAATGGAAGAAGAAAGCTTGTAAGCAGTGTCTCTGAGGATTAGATGAAAATTACTCGTATTTTACTTCGTATAAATAAGTATAGTATAACTGATCTGATGGTTGTATCAAATAAAATTTGTTGTCCACTTCTCATAAAATTTATGCGACAAAACGTCAGTTTAAAATTAATCAGGTCAATCAGAAGTCATCACACAACGTTATGTTTGTTTAACGTAATAGACGAATAATCTTGTTTTTTTTTTTTTTTTTTGAAAAATATGTTTCAAACTTTAAGTTAAATAATTTTATTACAATGCATTTTTACATTATTATAATATGTTCATTTTATCAATTATACATTTATAAATTATGAGATATAATTATATCATAAAACGATATCCTTCAAATTTAATAAAAACCCATTTAAAACATAATCGTAATGAAATGTAAGACTCTTTTTAATTTAGATTTATTTATTTTCATAATCAATAAAGTGTGTAATAATTTTTTTTTTAAATTTAATTAACTAAGACGTTTTATTTTTCAATTCATACTTACTGTATGTATCATATTTTATAAATATTTTTCTCTTGGTATTTTTTTCTAAAATAATATTTTATTATATATAACCAAATCACTTTTCAGTTAAATGAATTATGAATTAATGTCACTTCAGACTTAAAATAAGATATAATCTGTATATCCCTTGGAGCTTATATACCATTGGGTTCTTAGCCTTTTTCGGGTCACAAAAGACACCAAATATTAGCCACGGACACCTGCAGTGGTAAATCCAGAAACGGAATTTGGAGGGAGTGAAAATCTGTAAAGTAATAACCTTATACGTGCCTAGAATCGTTTGCATAACAGTGAGGCTTGGGAAAAACCGCACCGCATAAGTATCCTCATAATAATAATTAATCACATTCAGTAAAACTCCAAAATAATTAAGTACTAATAGTCTGTTACATTAAAATTACAAATAAGAACCAATATGATATACTGTAGATAGAACAGATACTATAATTAAAAAGTTGATATTGTTTAATCGCATAACAAACGGGGTAAACAATGCAATATGTTAATGACAAAAATAACAAAAAATTAAAAATGTGTTCACATCACATGATTAAATGTGTTCTAGATTTTCTTCGATGGGTCAAGGCGATACGAGTCAGTTGGAATTGACGAGAACGAAACGAGAGTTGACTAGATTGGACGTGGAAAACAAACGTTTAAACGATCTCTGTGAATCGTTGAAAAAAGAACTAGACGCCGCCGAGTACAACGTCAGAGATCTCGAAGCCGATTTGGCGGTAATCAGTCGTCGATTGTATTCAAATTATTATTATTAGTTTTATCATAAATCATATTTTGCCGTGTTGTTTTTGAAGGCGCAAAGCAACAGTCTAGTAAAAGAAACGAAAACTAAAGAAAAGTTGGAAGATCGCGTCAAGACTGATCACGAGCAAATGGAAAAAATGAAATCCGAACTCAGCACCGTTAAAAATAATTTGAAAAAAACCGAAACAAATATGGAAAAACTTAACGAAACATTAAAAGAACTTAAAGTAATATATATATATTATATAGTCAAGTTATATCTAATAATTAACGATATATTGATTATTATATACTTATAGTACTTGGTGTATGTTATTGAATTAGTTGTATTTTTAGATTTCCAACAACAATTTGAGCACGAAAAATGCGTTCAACGACAAACAAATTAAGAAATTAAACAGGGAATTAAAAATCAAGACTGAATTGAGAGCCGATAGCGTAAAAGAAATCAACAGACTACAAGATAAAATAAATGTGCGTCGATCACGCATTAGTTAATCATGCAACAGATAAATTCCTTTTTTTACAATGATTTAAACTTCGTTTTAATTTCAAATCGTTTCTAGTGTCAGGAAAACGAATTAGTGCGAGTCCAGTCCGAACTGAGACGTTTAGTGGCCACTCACGAAACATCGATGAGAAAACGACAAGAAGTCGCGGAAGAGATAGAAAAAATATCGGAAAGAAAAAAAAATGCCGATAACGACATTGCTACGTTGGAACGAAATTTAAATGCGTTACAAAACGAAAACGTTAGGCTTAAAAACGCGTTGGAATTATCGGAGAGAGAGAAAAAACTACTGGAGAAAAATATGATTAAAGTTAATGGTAAATATATTATTCGCTTGTAACTTTGTTTTTATTTATTTTTCAAATTCATCGTTTTTTCGCTACAGAACAAATAATCACGTACATTGATAAAATGAATATTAAAGAATCCGCATTCCGCGCTTTAGAAGTAGAATTCAGTGATGCACGAAAATATATCGATAAATTAAATAAAGAAAAAACGGAGTTGAAAAATAAAAAAGAAAAGTAAAAGTCGTTTCTAATATTCATAATTCATAATCATTAATTACTGTAAATAATAAATAATATTATGTTAACAGGCTGCACCAAGAAAATGTAATTTTAAGTCAAAAAAATCACGAAGACTCGGCGAACTTGAATCGAAAAGACTTGGAAATTCAAGAATTGAAAAAGGAAGTCAACAACTGGAGTGATAAGTTTAAAGACCAAGATCACGAACTGCACACGCTGAAAACGGAGAGAAATCTACTATCTAAAAACCTGACCGAAACTAAAGTTTGTGCATGTGATAAAGAAACGTAGTTAAGGAGTGGCCTGGGGTGGCCGAGCCACCCTTAACAGTTAAATGGTCATCCCCAGGCCAATCAAACATTTTTTTTTACATGCTTACAATCTGGATAGACATTCATTGAATTTTAAGTTGAGAATAAAATATAATTATGATAGCACCGAAGAAAATGGTCATAAAATATTCTAAATTATTGATATTTTTTCCATAAATAATTTTTATAGATCACTGTATTCCAAGGGTAGCTCATAGTTGCTGGTGATGGGAGTGAAACTTGAAATATTGAAATAAAAATGTAACACAGATTATATATACCATTATAGGGTAAATTGAAGTAGGTATAGAAACATTGTAATACGAAATATTTAAAATAAGACACATTTGTTTTTCCCAATTTTTTAATTAACAATGTTTTGTCCTTTGCGATTTTATTTCATTATGAGAGGAAGTTAAGTTCGTTAGCAATGGTTCACCTTAGATTTATTTTGGTGAGACTCCGGCTATACATTCCTGTTATTTTACAAGCAATGTATTTTTTTTTTTTTTTAATTTTTTGTAGTAGGATTAATCCCGAATCCATAAAACTCTTAAAATTTTCAACTCTCGAAACCATTATAACCCATATGATTTTTTTATAAAACACCCTTGTCAATCCGAAATTCAAATAAATATTTTAATTTTTAGTTAGCAAGTTGCAAGTATTTTTGCACCTATTGTTGTTCGACTGTTTTCTGAAAGTTAATTTTACATTAAAGTATAATATGACATAATATTTCTCTTTTATTTCTGTTCACATTTTTGGAGAATCTTTGAAAAGTCATCAAAGGTACAAAATACAAAAACATGGCAATAGTGGTAGGGAAGTATAATTTTTTAGGGTAAGCATTCGATCTGATGTATCTATAGGCAACAAGATTACATTTAGGGCTGTGGGTTGAATTGCGGCCCGACGTGTCGTTTCCAGACAACACCCGTGTTATCACAAAATATGTTCATGGGTATAATTGAGTACTTAAAAAACGCCCGAAACCCAAAACCCGAATGACTAATTCAAATAAAAAGCCTTGATTTTTATTTTCAATTTTTTTTTTAATTCGTTTCGTATCCTGCAGGACGAAACGGACGAGATGAGAGAGAAAATCAAAATGATTTCGCAACAGCTGGAACAACAAAAAGAGTACGTGGCGTACAAAGAGGTACAATTAACGAAGAACGACACAGGTAAGCTAAGCAGCCGGGGTCGTCACAATTTTTAATAACCGTGCTCCGATTTCGCGGTACGTACTTAAAAAAAGTCCTGGGTTTCCGGCAGTGTTAAAACAAACGGAAAAAGAGCTGCAGAAGTGTCAACAGGAAATCGATGAATTCGAGACCAAAGTTGAGGGGATGTCCAATTTATTAAAAAAGAAAAATGAAGACGAAAAGTCGGCGAACGCGACATTAAAAATTATGCAGAAAAAAATGGAGAAACTTCGGAAAAAAAATGATGAAGTGAGCATTACGGTGTTTCGTTTGTTTTACAGATCGGATGACAGACGCTCCTCGTTGGATTTCACGCGAAATATATAATATTAGGAAGTTCTTTCTTCGCATTATTCACTCGAATATTATAGTCGTCGTGAATATTCACACGACGTTGTTTTGCATGTTACGCAGGCCAACAAAGACAAAAATAAACTCATAAATCAAATGAACGCGCGCAACGAAGAGCTGTTGAAACAAAAAGACGCCAATGACATACTGAGGACGACGCTGGGCCACGGAGAAGTGGAATATGATAAAAGGATCGACGATATCAGATTGCTCAAGTTGGAAGTGAAACGTTTAAGGTAATCGAATTCGGTCCAATTTGTGTTCATTTATAAAATAATAATAATATTACTATGCTTTTTGGGACTCAAGTACGTACAAAAATAACCCACTTGATGATTTTCCCCGAAATAGCCGTGTAATATTTTATTATTATTTAATAATATATAGGCATAAGCGCAATTAGGACAAAAATTCTGGGAGGGCTAAAATGTTTATTTACTGATTTAGCATCTGCAAATTATATTAATCTTAAGCAATTGGCAAAAAACCTGGGAAGGGCTATGAGTGGTTTTGAGGGAATTTAGCCCGTCTAAGCCCCCGCCTAGTTGCGCCTATGTATATAGGTACTCTGTATTGAGCATTATACCTAATTTATAGAAAAGAAAAAAAAGCATTTCTGAATTTTTGATATAGCTCGTTAACACCAAAATAAAAAAAGTTCATTTTTATCGATAGCCCTTTTGTGCCGAATTTACTCGGGCAAACATTTTTCAATCTCATAAACAAATTACCAAATAATAATAACAATTTTTATTACTTTGCGAGCTTCTTATTATAAAAAAAAAAAAAAAAAAAAAATAGTACGATTAACATTATACAACATTAACGATCTATAAGGTATTTTCTTAAACCAAAAGTCGAGTGCGTATACGAGTTGGGTGGAGCGAAGTGACTGAGCTGAGGAGCGTAGCGATGAGTGTCAAAATAAACGCAGAAACTGTTGATAGTCAGGGTACTCCGCCACCGAGTCCCACAGAGAAGCGAAAAATACCCATGGTGAAAAGTATATTTGGCTATTTTTATTATGACTTTTCTTATTTTCTAATGACATCTTTGGTTAGTTTAAAATTCGAAATTCAGTATAATTTTATTAATGTAAGTTTTCCCAGACAGAGTTTCTCTGGCACACAGATTATCGTTGATCGTGTAAAATGGGAAATTATGACGTTATGCGCTGGATAAAGACTGTTTATCCGTGTGCGATTACACGTAAATTTAATTACATCGTCGTCGTCGTCGTCGTCGAACGCAATCATTGAAAACGCACTAAACGAAATGATTGATGATCAATGATAATGTTATGTATATAATATTGCCAACATAATATATTTCGTTACATTTCAAATAAGTGTATTGATTTTTTTTTTTTTTAATCCAAATACCCAATAAATTATTTGTACTTTCTCTAAAAGCGCACAACGTCAATTGAAATATTACAAATTATTATCTTTCGAAATAAACGTACGGACCAGAGGTCATTTTAAAATCAAATAAATCCACCATTTTGTTCTTCCGTTTCGAGTCAGTAAACCGTATTTTTCAAATCCCGGACACTTAGTTGCCGTATTATTTCCAACCACTTCGATATTATTTCTTGTAAAATGTAATGCGTCCGGTTTTTACGCTTACTGATTAAAACTTAAAAGCCAACGGAACGTTTTTAAATTATGTAATGTTGGCCTTTATGCGCCTCGAGTATTTTTGTCGGCGAAATAGGCAATGTTACATATATAAAATCAAACTAAATTCCTGCTCTAAAATATAAAATTACAGTTGTAAAAAAAAGTATGATAATTTATAATGGATTATAATATTCTTGAAAATAAGAAGGAAAGATGGAGTTAATTCGTTTGGCATAATATGTACCTGAAAAAAATGAAGAAAATACGTGTAATAGTTCAAATTCACTGGGACAAGTATTCTTTTTTTTCCCCCATAAAAATGTGGTTCATTAAAATTAAAATTGATTAGAACAGGTACGTGGAAATAAATTTTGACGTCTCGAGTTTTACCGACCTACAATTATCTTTATTCTAAATTCGCCACTTGTCTACTGGGCACTTCAGGTACCCATCAATACTAATCTGTCTAAATGGAAAAATAGTTGAATTTACAATGTCACAATACTTGAGTCGTAGCATTTACAATACAAATTTACAATTATTATTTTGTTACTCTATTCGTTGGGTTTTATTTTTTTTTTTTTTTCTAAAACAATTTTTAGTTTGTCAGTGTTTGGCATGTTACAAAGAGGAAAATTAATGTTTTTACGATGGGAAAAAAATAAAAAATTCCCGTATAAGAAATAGAAGAGATGTCCTGAAAAAAACTTTCTGCGTTTCACAAGCCACGACGTCGATCACAGTAGGAAATCGAATAAATCAGTGAATAATTTATAAATCAAAAGTTCGATGATAATATGCAACTCGATCTGGTAGTAACAACCAATAATATTATAATCAGTGGCACAACTAGGATTTTTTCAACGGGAATGTCCACCTATAAATTTCTACTATAATTATTTCAATGTGAAATTATAATAAGAATTCATTAATTCTTTTTAATTAAAAATTTCAAGTAGAAAAATCTAACTGCCTTTTTTACGAGTTAAAATTTTTATGATGTTATTTGTAGATAAATACAATTATTTAGCGTTGCATTTTCAACAATATGAGTTTTTAAATCATGATTCAAGTTTATTTTTGAAATAATAGAGGTTATAATTATATGATTAAAAAGATTTTTTTCATCAATGATTATTGAATAAAGTTTCCATAAATATAGTGTTGTAATATAAATAATCTTAATGGTTAGGTTTTTCCCAATAGGGTCGATGCACTATTTATAAAGATAAGAAATGTATTATAGCCGACTGCGATTAGGACGGACAGTCAGTGCTGTCGACGACGTCCTCGCGTTCGCATTTTTACTCATAACAGTCATAACCATTTTATTTGAATAAATGTAATAAATATATTTTGTACATGCTTGTGTTTTTTTTTTATATATAACTCATTTTTTCCTCTACACACACACACCCAAATTATTCATGGTGCTCTCTCTCCGTAAACCGTCAATAATTTTAATAATATTAACGAGTTTACCACAATAGTTTAAGGGGGGTGTCCAGACACCCAAAACACCCCTCTTGGTTGCGCCACTGATTATAATAACTAGGGCTAGGGACTTAAAGCCCTAAAAAAACTTAAAATATGCATGCATTTATGCTCTAAAAATGTACCAAATATGCTCTGAAAATATAGAAAAATGCTAATATAATCTCTTATAAAACATTAGTTTTACTGTAAAATCTGAAAATATTTAAAAATTGTATTGTATAATATATTTTAATATGACGTATTATTAATTCTTCTTCTATTATTTATGAAATTTCTTTTTTTTTCAATCTTCATTCTTTTTAAGCCAAAATATGCACTTATATCGAAAAAAAAGCTAAATATGCAAATTAAGAAGTACTGCATACAACTCCTGCTGTTATGAAACGCATTTCTATATTACTTAGCTATGTTTTGAATCATATTTTAAAAACATGCCAACTCCTATAAGTGCCTAGCCCTAATAATAACGTTATCGTTGACCTCTAAGCGTGTAGAACGAAAATGCGTTGATAATAATAATTAAAAGGCACCGACAATAACGATCCCGGTACCGAAAACTTCTTGAGTGAAAACATCCGAGAAACTCGCGGACGAGTCTGATTTTATTTCGGTTGAATTCCAAAAGCTTTTGAAGCATTGTGTTCTATTGCGGGCGATAATAAATGTCTGTTTCGTTAACACCGACGACGACGTCTACTGTACTGTGCAATAAATTAAAACAACAAGACGTCGTCGGACCTATTATTCAGAACGTAATCAAACATTCGAAATGTATACAATATGTAATTATTTACTCTCGGTTGCGTTATATTATGATGAATTAATGCTGCAGATCCTTTCTTTAATTTTTTTTTTTTTTTGTAAACTGTTTCCGAACAAATTGCCAATAACCAAATGAGCCGTGTCGGCCAGATAAGGTACATCGCATAATATTGATGTTACACAAGTAACAGTGGATTTTTGTAATTAGCGAATCCAACAAGTGGCATTTCATTAAACGCGGTATCAGATCTTTTCGACTCGGACGACTTTTCGTAAACCGTTTGTGAATCGGTTTCGCGCGGTTTATCTGTAAAAACGATCGCTGTAGTTTGTAAACATATCAGTCGAAAATCGTGAAGTTAAATCGTTTCGATGACATAAAACTTGTGTTTCTCTCTCTCTCTCTCTCTCTCTCTCTCTCCCACGTAACCGAAACCCACGTACCGAGGAGTAATAAATTCGTTAAAAATGAATTTTTAAAAGTACGATAGCTTTCGAGATGACAGTGACGACAGCCGAAAACGACGACGGAGAACACAATAAAAACATGTACCTGCAATCGTCATGTTCGCGTTCGTTTTATATAAATCATCATAAACTACCGGGGATAACTTTGAAAAGTTTGACAGACCGTTTTCGCAATGATCAAACAGTATCGTCAACGATAATATAAAATACATATTTCCATGTGCTCGGCCGAATTAATCACTCCCAAACTGAACGCAATCGCCCCCCCCCTCCTCGTGAACATTTTGCATTTTTAGCAGGTACAGGTAGTGAGCATATTTTCTTCTTAGTTTATTCGCTTAAAACGAAAAGTGTGTAGTAAAAATAACATCAGTGTTGTTGAAATAATACTAGCAAAGCCAGTCAGTCACAACTAGTAACTCATTTCACGTTAATATAAACATTTCACAACAAGAAAAACAGTATTTTGTACCTGCATTTTATAATTTAGACTTTTAGTGGGTAGGTGTATTATTTACATTGCAAATAACATTGCCCAAGACAAACAGAAAACGCACAAGTAAATATACAATAATTTTAATTTACGTTTATATTTGTTGAAGGGAGTGGTATGATTTTTTGATATATATATATATATAAGAAAAAGACTTTGGAAATCACTGGTTTAAGTATAATATTATTCATAATACCTAACGACCACGTTATTAACAATAATAAAATCACACGAAACAAAACAAAAATGTCTTTGAAATAATTCCGAAATCACCGATTAAACACATTCGACTTCACAAATAATTTACGAGAGGTCACGGGAGTGAGCGGAGCGAAAAAAAAAAAGGAAACAATACGATCTATATTTGACGAACTTTAAAATGACACATTTTCGATTAAATACACGCGCGTGCACTTAAATAATACTGTTTTAATTATTTTGACCGTTTTTTATTTTATCATAATAATATAATACAAATTATTTGTTTTGTCCATATGACCAGTCACACGATTTTAAATGTCTCCTATCCACAGGCGCAGCAAAAAAACAGCATTGTGGGAGAGCTCGAATTACATAATATTCATATTACACCAAGTATTCCAAAATGTTTACATGGTTTACATTAATTAAAAACATAATAATTAACTTTTAATAAATGTATCACGTCTATTCATAATACGTATTTAATTCGTGACAAAGTTAATATCGCATTTTCGATCCTAACGGTAATCTGATATTTTCTTTTTATGAATCGCAAAAACAAAAGTCCCGGAAAAATAGAAATTTTCCATTTTCTCATATTCAAAATCTTTCTTATATTAATATCCATCAACGTATATTCAAATGTACATAAAGTTTGCTTAAAAAAAAAAAAATTAAATTAAGGTGTTTTTATTAAATTTTAGGAAGTTTCCCAAGTATTTGAAAGACTATTGAGAATTTTGAAAAATGACCTCCTAAAAGTACCATTGAAGCAAATTCTGATTAAAAAAGTTGCTGGTTAAAACCTTTGGATAAATACGAGTATTTCTATACGAAAACGTGTACACATAAAACAATAAACATTGCTGTTCAAACACTAGCTTCTTCGATCCACTCAGAATTTAAAAATGTATTTGGAGGAATACGGAAATTGAAGGATAATAGTATTTTATTTATGAAAGAAAAAGGATTTTATTATTTATTTTTTTTTTTTTATTTGAAGGAAACCCCAAAAAAATCTTACCATAGGAAAGAATCTATAAATAATTTATTTGAAATTAATTAATCCGGATAATCTGTGGTCTTCTGTACAATTATTTTATATTACACACTACTAACCTATCCAGCTCCATGAAATATCAACTATAATAATGAAACACAAAGTACAGTAATATAGAACTGGAGAAGAAAAATTATTTCGATAAATTTATTATTAAAACTTTTTTCACCGTGATTTCTTTTAACCGAATTTTTTTCCTAGTGTAAAAAATTTTTCTTGGACTGTTTTACCAAGATTTTTTTCTCGCAATCCCTTTTCATTCAGTAAACGCGCAAAATGATACAAATATGGAACGAGATCTATTAATTGATAAAATCCCAATTTTTAATCGGTAAACAACGACGATTTACAACAGCTGATGTATACATTCCAATCGCTCCTTATAATCACTTCACTACTATGTAGTTGAGTTCATGTTATTATCGAAATATTCACAAATTACTGTAATTGTTTTTTGTGTTGTTTCATGCCGTTTACGACTCATATTCGAACGCCAGCGATCAAAAGAATTTGTTAATGAAAAACCAATCCGAAGTGAACCACATACGAGGCGAGGTGCTCAAATACGAACAAAAACTGAACAGGGAACGTTTGAAATGCCGTGCGTTAGAAGACATGTTGCTGAAGCCCACGAACGTTCACCGTTGGAGACTTTTAAAAGTAACATTTTATAATATTACCTGCAGCGCTCGTCGCGTCGCGTGTGTTGTCCACCGAGAGAACGCGACGTAAACAGTCAAATTTTAACACCCCCTCCTCAATTTAACGCCGTCAACTCCCTTTAGTCGCTTTGAGGGATGAATCACTTACACTGCTTGACTGTAAACCCGTCATTGTGCGTATAATCTCACACTCTTCAGTGCTATGTTTTTATATTAAAACAGCACACAACACATTTTCATTTGAGGCAACTGTAATAAAATAATAATAACATCAATAAGCAACTTCACTGTCCAATAATAATAATTAGATCGAATCAATAGAATTTCTCAATCAAGTGTCAATTTATTTATTATTACTTGTCGATAATTAATCATAAATTATTTATAGTTTATACTATATCAGGTCATTGACCTATTCTGATTACCTTTTTATTTAAGCCTAAGCGGTATCACCTCCTAATTACACGTCTTAACCATGAGCGTAACTAGGTCCTTTTTTTTAATTTTCAATAAATTGCATTAAGAAATTCATCATAATATTATCTATCTATTTCTATATTTAAATTTTCAAAAAGTTTGAATTAAACAAGGATAGTTTTTAAGGCGTCAAATCTTTTGGGCAAGTATTTCTATACGAAAAAGTGTTTATAGAAAAATAAAAGTAAAAAAATTGAGAAAAGAAAAAAAAAAGGACTTTACAAAGTCAAAACTTTGTCAAAACTTTTGGACAAGTATTTCTATACAAAAACGTTTATACATAAAAAAAATAATAAACATCATTATAAAAACACTAGCTTATTCGCTCCACTCAGAATCTAAAATAAAAATAAACATTGTTGTAAAAGCATTAGCTTCCTTGTTCCACTCAGAATCTAAAATTGAATTATTTCATTTTGTTAAACAAAAAATATTAAAAGATTATATTATAATGTTTATAGTTTCTGTTTGATGCTTATAATCCACCTATTACACCTACGCACTAACACATTCGATTACTTTTTTAGTTTATACATTATCTTCAAAAAAATATTTCTGGTCATAGTATCTCCTGTAATAATATTTCTAGAAAAAAATATCCACTAGCAAAAATTTCTTCAATTAATATTTGTTTAGAAAAGACGGATGCACTACAAAATATCTCTCATTAAAAATATCAATTAAAAAAATTGCATTATACAAATTTATCGTTATAATTTCAAAATAAAATCAGTCAAAAATGAATGGTTTAAAAATAAAAACAAAGTTTGATTATTAAACTTTAAAAATAAAATCTGTTAATAATTAAATAAAAATAGTTTTAAAATAAATAAGTTTAAAATTTAAAGATTAATTTTAAATGCAATACATCTTAAATACAGTATTTTGACTTAGTATTTTCAAATTTTTCTACTGTCCTTAATAATCTGTCGTTTAGATCTTTGGACATTTTTTTCTCTTTTGACTAGGCATTCCAGAGATAAGATTTCTAAAGATATTTTTCCTATGAATATATTTTCTGAAGATATGCTGACCATTCGCCACATTTTTTTTTTTTTTACATACAAACACAAATTTCTACACTTTCAAACATACTAATATTTGTTATTATATTATTAAAACGTTAGAATAATTAACGTCGTAGTTTTTTTAAAACTACCCGATATAACCTATAATTACATCCGTTTCTCCATCGTTCACCCCGAACCGAAATTGTCCTGGATCGGCTCTATTGTTACGATAATCGCATTATGAACTATTCTCATTCTAGATTTATGTGAAAGAAAAATCTTTAGATCCTTTACGCGATGCTTACTGCTCGCTATAGCGCATTCTCTCGGTAGACAGAGATCAGATTAATTTTCAAAAAAAAACAAACTGATCGCGGCGGCGCGGCGTGGCGTTCAAACGCATTAGAAACAAAATGATATGATTTGATTTCATGGCCTAAGTGTGCATCAACACTACGTAACTGTGCATGCACTCAATATTCGTTGTGAAAAAATTCAAAATCATTTTTAAACTCCCGTGACAATCGACACACGGATTAATAATCGCACTGTAATAATAATTATCCGAGTTAGAAATTTCTGTCCCTCATAAATATATCGTCGAAGCCCTGCCCCCCCCCACCCGGTACACTGCGCCGCCGCCGCCGCCGCCGCCGCCGCCGCTGTGTCAAACGCGATTTCGGTTACAACAATAAACATTAATACTGTGGTCCAGAACACTGATCCGCCGGCTTATGAGATGTCTGTCAAAGTGAGAGTCCTTCAAAAACGATTACTCGAACAATGCACCAGGGTATTCGACAAGGATTTGCAAGTCCAAGAGATACAAACTAGGTACGAAAAGCTAAAGGACGAATTCGTTAAGCTACCGGGCAGAGGCGTATTTAAAGAGATGAACGACATCAAAAGAGCTCTGATGAAAAAAGAAGACAGAATCCGGGTAAATTTGGTTAAAGTAATGCGATTCGATTATTTCGGTTTAATTGTGTTGTATTATATACAGCGTATAAAAAGTGTGCAATAAGTTTAATATATATGATTTTTTTTTTTTTTTTTTTGTAATCCACATATTCAGAGCTTATCCGGAGAATTAATTATCAGTCAGCAAACGACGAAAGAATGTATGTTTGACTTGGAGAGAACGAAAAAGGATTTGGAAGAATTCAAAAACAAATACTACGAACTGGTAATAAATTGTAATCCATTACTGAAAAACAAATCACGCGATGACTTGAGATCACATGCCTCTAGACATTTTCAAAAAATAAATAATTAATATATTCATAATATTGCACGGTAATATTATCAACATAAGTCAACCCCTAATATTTGTAATAATAATTCCTTTTTTACACTTAAGAGAACTTTAAATTAAACCAAAATTTTTTATTTTCACTGTTTTTAATGTCGAAAATAGAATTTTAGAACATAATATTATATTTCCAAAACGCCTCTCGTTTTCTTAAATGCATTAATCACAGACATAAAAAAATGTTTGTGTAGAGAATTTCTCATAATAGTATACAATAAATTTCGATAATAAATGTTGTATATATATATATATTTTTTTTTAACCTAGTTTTTTTTTTATCACGTTTCTGTGAAATTAATGTAGCTCTCATTTAATATACTGTACCTTACTCATTTATTATAGCGAACCAAAATTTCTATACATAAAGTTTTTATAATTTTTCAGAAACGTCTCATGGTGAAAATCAAATCTAAAAACCAAAATGTTTCAACAAATAAACCAACCACAGCACCTATGAGTTACAGTACGCTTTTAGACATGAGCATATGAATGATTCTTTAATCGTTGTTATTTTTTGATTCGTGTGAGCAAAATGTTTTTATATTAATTTTTTTTTTTCTTTTTAAGCCAACTAAATATATTTATGATTTATTAAAACTAAATAATATGTTTTATTGATTTATTTTTTTTTTTTTTTATTATAAATCAAAATGAATGGTTACAAATTAAACAAATTTAAC
>JAIPRM010005347.1:3287-20745 GCA_025469315.1 Stegophylla sp. TES_Ste_2020 | reverse complement strand
TTTTGAAAATGTGAAAAAAAATTTTGGACATTTCTTTTTCTTATATTATTAACTTCCTTCGTTCAGAATCGTTTTACTGAAGAAATGATTTATCGTTTCTTTAAAATTTAATACGCCCGTCAAGAGAATATCACCCGTCGTGCGAAGTATGTCCCGCTTTTTTAAAAGTAAAAGTTTTGTAAATAATAATTAAATATAATCTTGGTGTTGAATAAAATACAATTAGTTTCATTACTTTGTTTATTTGACGAATAAACTACAATTAAAATTCGTCAGAATCCAATGCCCCACCCTATATATATAAAATGTATATTTAGTTTTATTTATATAAAATTTTGAAAATGTGAAAAAAAAATTTCGGACACTTTTGGCTATCACTTTTTTTCTCATTAAACTTTTTTCTCTTTCTTTATTTATTAGATAAAAAAAGGTTAAGTAAAGTAAAGCAAAAACAAGAAAGTAAAGCAATGATAAGTAAAGTAAAGTAAAGTAAAGTATAGACGAGAAGTTTTTCGAGTCAGATACTCTTGATGGATGTGGTGAAAATGATGATTATTATTATTTTTATATTATTAACTTTCTTTGATCAGAATCGTACTTATCGTTTCTTCAAAATTCTATACAGCTACCATGAGTATCTAATCTGATGAGTGAAGAATATTCGTGGTGCGAAGTATGTCCGGTTTTCTTGTCAATACTTAACTTTCTTGTCTTTGCTTTTCTTTGCTTAACTTCCCTTTTTTATTTAGGGAGGAGGAGTGATTAATCGATTAAATTTATAAAAATATCATCCCTCCCCACAATCATGACCAAATTACGCCACTGCGAAACTCCACATATTTTTTTTGTCATAATAAATAATGAATAGAACGAAAATTGTTGACTTTTTATTATTTATTTATTCTTAGCATATATTATATTATTTTCTAAATGTCTGTCTCAATAATTAATAACCTTTTATGAAACCTGCCAGAATATTATATTGTCAACTTTACACGCCTTTGTCAGCATCATATATTTTTATCTCGTATCTTTTTTTATTCCAAAAAAGATATTATATGTAGATATAGGTAGAAAATACATAATTTACTTACGACGCCAACTTGATGTTAGCATAATTTTGTAAAATTAAAAAGTATTACTGAGAAATCATAAGATGTGAAATTCAAAAAAATGTGTTGTAATCATAAATAAGAGGGGTGGGAGCAATAGTTTGTGAACATTGTTGAAAAATGCCACTTTGACGATGCCACCTTATCTGACAATGACGACTTGTTTTCACCTGTTTTGACTACATGTCTATTTTAGAAATTTCATATCAAATTTTAAAAATGTGTAAATAAAAATTTAAAAAGAAAGGTTTAGACCAAATATTGTTGGTCTCTGAGTTGTGTGGATGAGAGGGAGGAAGGTTGCTTCACATTAATTTAGCCTACGAGCGCCAAAAAGCTAAATTCGCCACTGACTCTTGGCGGGTGTGTTGAATTTTGAAGAAACGATTAATAATTTTTCCAATAAAAGGATTCTGAGCGGAACTTCAATTAATCCATAGCAATAATTATCAGTTTTGAAGTATTGAATTTAAATGTTGAACTAAAAATTATTTTGTTGTATATAATATTTACGAAAAATGAAAATTGATTTTCATATATTACCTTATACCTAATAAATATTCCATAAATAATTTAAAATTACAAGATAATATTAACATTATTATAAAATAATAAAACAGCCCCAATTTTTCCTAAATCAACATTAATTCACAATGAAATAATTAGTACCAATGTTTATCGTGTTATCTCTGGTCAGTGACGGTTGAAAAAAGTGCAAAATATTTAGTTTATCGGGTAACATTTGAACCCGGTACCATTCGAACTTGACGTCTAGTCCTAAAAAACCACAAGAACAGCGTTAAATAGTAGGTATTTAGTATGATATCAGAAAATATTGAATTTTCAAAGTACAATAATTAAAGCACTATTGATGCGCACAGTTTTAATTCACACCATTGTATTCAATGTCGAAAAATACATAAGATGGGAAAAAAATATAAAAATATACTAACCTTTTAGGGTGTTTGTAAACTAGAAATTCAAATATACCATAAAATTTGTCAGTACTTTCTCCGATTTTTTTCAATCAAACCAGTGTCAAAAGTTTAATTATTTGTCTGTAAAAAATTTTATTACGCCAAGATATTCGCAATAAAATAATTTACCTACACCTAGGTAACAAGTTTCATAAAAATCGGTCGAACCAAATTTTTTTTATGTACATCAAAGCGTATATTTTTAGGTAAAACTAACGAATCCCGTCAAATTGCTAACTGTAAATGGTTATAGAGAAAAAAGCTGACTTACGATTTTTGAGATTTTTATAGATCAATTAGACATATATATGAGTAAAGTTATATTAAATTTTCATGTCTTAATATCAAAAATTAAAAATTGTATAAAATAATAACTGACAAAAAACGGGAAATTTCCAATATTTTCAAAATGCTACACTTAACCCAAAATTGGTTAAATAGTTTTGAAATTTTTACAAAGTATTTTTATAAAATTTTTTAGTAATTGATGAAAGTTTCAAGTTTCTAGTTTTTTTACTTTTGATGTCATCTTAAAAAACAAATTTCAATTTTATGTAATTTTCGGTAATATCTTTTTTTTACTATATTTTACCTAATTTGTTAATTTGACAGATTTTCTTCGGTTTTGGAAAAATTATTGAAAATTTTGAAAAATTACCTCTTTAAAAGTACTATTTGGGTGTGATTTTAGGTATATAGAGACACTGATTGAAACTTTTGGACAAATATTGCTATGTAAAAAGTGTTCATAGAGAAAGAGAGAAAAAAAACTTTATTGTAAAATATTACAATGAATATAATTTACTCCCCTCAGAATCTAAAAACAATACAGAATAATAACTCTAAGCCATCCATTTGTATTTTAAAAGTGAAAAATGAATAAGTATATGTTTTTTTGCTCTTTCAAAAAAATTTGATAAAATTTGGTAAGAAAAAGAAAAAAAACACCCATTTTCACACTACTGGTATTCATTGTTACTCGGTTAAAATATTTTATTCTTATGCACTACTGAAGTTGCTAAATATCTTTAAAATCAAAATTACAGTTTTTTTTTTTACATACATTTTTTGAGGGGCTGAATACAATCACGTCAATAGGAATCAATCTAGTAAGCTTTAAAAACTTTCTTCCTGATGACCTAAGTGTTTGAAATTCACATAGAGATTTAGGAACGATGACAATACAATAATTAATAATTATAATATCCTGTCCCTATTCTTTATTTTCGATAATATATAATGACGTATCACATATGGAATAACAACCATTACTTATTTAATTTTAGATTCTGTGCGAAGCCAAGAAGCTAGTGTTTGTCAATAATATTTTATTTTTCTGTAAACACTTTTTCGTATAAAAATACTTGTCGAAAAGTCTCGATCAGCAACTTTTTTGAAACCTGATTTGCCTCTAAATAATTCATTTTTCGAAAATCTCAATTGTTTTTCCAAATATGGAAAAAACTAACCAAAATTTGACAAAAAAGACTCAGAAACTATAATTTCTTTATCCAAACTTTATGAAAATTTAAACATAGATAGATAATCACAATAATATAAGAAATATTTTGGCACAAGAAAATTTAAAATTTTTTAATAATTTAAAAATCATTAAATTTTGTTTTCCTTTTTTCAATTTATAATGTAAAAAAAAGAGAAGTAAAATAATAGAAATAAAGAAAATTAAGTAAATTAAATTAATGTGAAGTAGGTAATTAGTAAAGTAAGGTAAAGAAATGTAAGGTAAAGTATAGACAAGAAAGCCGAACATACTTTTTATCATGGATATTCTTTGCTCCTGGGGTCAGATACTTTTAGTGGGTGTATTTAAAATGACGACTATTATTAATCTATATTTTATTATTAACACTTCGCTTAGAGTCGTATTATTGAAGAAATATTTCCTTAAAATTCAACACATCCACCAAAAGTATCTGACTCTCGGAGCGAAGGATATCCGTGGTGAGAAGTATGTCTGGTTTTTGTTATAATCCCAATCTTAGATTTAAAACTAATTAAATACAATTTGTATGAAATAAAATTCGCAACAGAAGAATAAAAACGTATTTCTATAGACGATGATTAATATAAACGTATAGGGACTGAAACATTCACCAACCACTAAAAATAGTTACGAGAATATTTCATAAAAATTTCAAAAAGATTTAATCAATTTTGAATTAAGTACAGCATTTTGAAAATTTCGTAAATTTCTCATTTTTTGTTAGTTTTTATATAACAAAATTTTTGATTTTTGATATTAAGATTTGAAAATTTAATATGATTTTACTGACACAAATGTTTAATTGACCTGAAAAAATACCAAAAATCGTTAGTCACTTTTTTTTATATCCATTTGAAGTTAGCATTTCGACGAAATTCATTAGTTTTACCTAAAATTAGTCATTTTAACGTACCTAAATAAAAGAAAATTGGCTAAAACCGATTGTTTTAAAAATTGGTACCTAGATAGATAATTTCATTACAAATATTTTGGTGCAATAACATTTCTTACGGACGAATAATTAAACATTTTACAAGGGTTTGGTTGAAAAAAAATCAAAGAAAGTACAGACAAATTCTTAAATATTTCTAATTAACACCTAAATAGTAGGTAATGTTTTTTCGCCATCTCATATATTTTTCGACATTGACTGCAATGGTGTAAAATAAAATTTACGTGCATCAATAGTTTTCTAATCATATTATTTTATTTTGAAAATTCATTATTTTCGGTTATTATAGTAAATAACTACTATTTCAATAGATTGTTTAATGATGTTAGTGTGGCTCAGTGGAACGACGATAACGTTATCACACGACAATGCCGAGGTTCAATCTAACCCGACAGTCCGAATATTTTGCATTTTTTTTTATATTTATTATTAACTTTCTTCGTTCAGAATCGTTTTAATGAAGAAATGATTTATCGTTTCTTTAAAATTCAATACAACCATCAAGAGAATCTCATCCGACGAGCGAAGAACACCCCGACGAGCGAAGTGCGCACTTTTTTGTTTTTGTTTTTTTTTAATTTTTAATGCAGAAACATCATTTTGTGCGGATTAGTATGAAATACCAAAAGTGAACATCTGTTTAAAACTATAGGAGTACTAAAAAGTATAATGCAAGTTTCATAATAATATTACAACTTAAGTATTCAGAAACGGTCAAATTTTCAGAAAGGGTTAACAATTCTCTAAAATTTAAAATCAATAAAGTGTACATGCTTATCCAAACTTGGCAATTATTTTTTTTTTTTTTATTCATAATCTTTTTAACTTAAAATTTTGATGAAACTGGATATTTTCATGTAAAAAACGCATTTTTTCAATTCAAGCAGTATAATAATTTAAACTATAAATCCAGTAAAATTTCTTTTCCAAATAAATTTTCAATGTGTTTTTTACCTAGAAACCAAATTTCATAAAGATTAGCTGAATGAACTATTTTTATATTCGTTTAAAGTAAGAATTACGGCTCAAATGACATCAACAATTTATCTTATGGTTTCTTATTCTCTAAAAAAGACTAATGATACAATTTTCAATTGAGCTTCGTTCAGTATCATTTTCAAAATGCAACAATCTATTATTTTTTTTTAAATTTGAAATACAACATAATTAACTTAGTCATGACGTATTTTCCACTCACCGAAGTATATGAGATTGTCAAAGTCCGAAATACCCTCCGACGGTTGTAAAACGGCGTAATTGACCATTCCGTCGACCCAGAGGTAAATTTTGCGACGATATCGGCCCACTCGAACGCTGTGCCATTCTGATGACGTCAACACTCTTCCACTACGAACCACCAAAACGTCATCTTGACGTCGCGTTTCGGTCACTAGATGTAATATAAGGATCGTGAAAAAAAAAATTTAATAATACGTCTTCTTTAAACTGCTTTTTCATAAAGTGATATAAAATATGAGAATTGTCTTATTATACAAGTATAATAATAAAATATATATATATATATATATATATATATATATATATGATATTGTAATATATATATACATTTGTTTTCAACAGAATATCGTATAATGAAAAATTTCTGTAAAGAAATACTTGTCCAAAAGTTTCGACCACCAACTTTTTAAATCATAATTTGCCTCTAGATAGTACTATTGAGAGAAGATTTCCCGAAATTTTCAATAGTTTTCTCTAAATATGGGAAAAAATTTACTCAAAATTTGACCAAAACACCTTTAAAAACTATCAATTTTCAATTCAAACTTTAAGAAAATTTAAATATAGATAGGCAATAATATGAAAAAATGTTTTGGTTCGAGCAAATTTTTAATAAGTGAATATTTTTTTATCTCGTCGATTCTCGATTTTTTCCCCTTTTCTCAGTTAATAGTGGAGTATAAAACTGGTTGAGTAAATATACATTTTTTGTACACAAATAACGAACCAAAATTTTTCTGCAAAATTGTTTTGAATAACTGAAGCTCTGCTCAGTATTATTCTTTTATAAAATAATAATTGTTAAACATATTGACAATCACTATTAGCTTCAGCTCCGATCGGAATCGTTTTATTGAAGAAATGATTATCAATTCTTTAAAGTTCAATTCATCCGCCGAGAGTATCCCATCCAAGGTGCGAAGAATACCCACGGTGAGAAGTACGTCCATTTTTTACAATCATGTTTATTAATATTAGAAATGTTTTGACACAAAAAAATGTTGAAAATGTGAAAAAATTCTGCCCTCTTTCTGTTCTCGATTAATAGTGGAATATAATACTGGCTAAGTAAAAAATATTTTTTTTTTGTTATATTAATAAACCTTATACATTTTTAATTAAATTTTCTTATATAAACTGAAGCTCCACTCAGAGTCGTTTTATTGAAGAAATAATTTATTGTTTCTTTAAAATTTAACACGCCCACCAAATCTCATCTAAAGAGTCTGACTTCGGTCGGACTACGGTGGTCTGACTTTTTAAACTGGAGGAACAAGAATCTAAACAAATCAATTTTTAACAATTTAAGACACCTGGCAGAATTAACCAAGAAAATATATTATTTTAAATTAGTAGCCATATTATTTATCAAAATACCGCTTTGATCACCAAACCAAAGACAATAATATTGCTATCTAAACATTCTAAACGTTAGATCAAAATAATGTATTATGCCGTATTTCAATTCGATATTTGGGTTCGTTTTTGTCACACGAATTTTTTTAACATTCACGTATTTCAGGTATTGAATACGAGCGTATCAATTTGGATAGAACATCAAATATTGAAATGCCTTCCTTCCAAGCACTGGATTCAATACGTTTGATATATTTTAAGTACACACCTCGCACGGAGATCCTAAGCTCCAGCACTCCGCCGTATAGGGACAAGCACATGAACTTCTTGCGCGCGACGTCATGTTTGACGAAGAACACGACGCCGTGCTCATCGGACGGTTTGACCTCTAGCTCCACGCTGAACTGCTGCATGTTCAGCTCGGCCGCGGACACGGACAGGTACGATCGCCTCCCCGAGAACCGTACGTCCGAAAGTCGCTCGTCCCGGTCGCAATGTTTGCCGGCACGGCCGGCCGGACAATCGCACTCATACCCAGTGCCGACTGGCACGCATGTCGACCCGCCCGAACAGTTGTGTCGGTCTGCGTCACACGCGTTGTACCGGTGCGAACACACCGGACCGAACCATCCGTCATCACACACGCACCTGTAACACGACAATTCTGTTAAAAACTTGTCTTTTTAAAATATATATATACGAAACAATGGACTTTATTTTAGATTCATTGTAGAGAGAAGAAGCTAGGGGTTTTACAATGACGTTTATTTATTTTTCTTTATTTTATTATAGAAGCCTTTCTTCATATAGAAATACTTCCAAAAAAGTTTCATACGTTTACTTTTTAAATTAAAAATCACACCCGGTTGATACTTTTGGTACTTCAAGAGGTCATTTTTCAGAATTTTCAATATCTTTTCTAAAAACCAGGAAAACCTGTTGAAAAATTTTGTATAAACGGCAAAATGTGCCGTAAACGAGATTTTCATACAGTCGATTTTAGACCGAAACTAATAGAACTAAAAGCTTGAAATTATCACACATTATCAAATAACAGATGAAAAAAAAAATTTCAAAAAAATTTGACTACTTTTGGAATAAATATAGAAATTTTGAAAATATCTGGTGTTTTGTAATATTTTATGTAACAAAATTTTGAATTCTTGACATTATTAGCTTCACAGTTCACCATAACCTCACTCACCCAAATCTCTGATTAACCTGAAAAAAAATCTTTAAATCGTAAGTCAACTTTTATTTTTATAACTGTTTAAAATTAGAATTTGTATGAAACTGGTCATTTTTACGTAAAATAATCATATTTATTTTCAATCAAAAAGCTATAACTTTTTTAATTTAAAATACTATTAATATTTCCTTTTATCAAAAGATTTCTTACTTGTTTTTATTCCCGTGGTATAATTTTTATGAAAGTTGGCCTCTGATTATTTTTTTACAAGCGTTTACATTTTAGAAATATGGCTCAAATAACAGTTTAATCCAAATAATGGTATATTTATCTACCTTATTATTACATAACATATTCAATTAAATGTTTTTAGGGCGGAAAATTGTATATTAGTTAATTTATATATAACTGATATAGCATCCTAAATTTTCGTTTTAATTAAAATCAGTTGTGACAATTTTTAATCATATAAGCTTTAAACTTCAAAGCACGGTAATCATTTTCATGAATATTTAAGTGGACATAAATTATTCCAAAAGTAATATTGTTTAAATCTTAAAAATGTCAACAATACCTTATTATAGATGAATTTCGGAAATATTGTAAATATGTAAAAATTGTTAAACATACTTAGTATAAAATTGATGATTATTGTTGTTTACAATTAATTGTAGCTCTACTCATAATCGTTTTATTGAAGAAATGATTAATCTTTCTTTAAAACTACCCGAGAAGCGAAGAATACCCATATTGTGAAATATGTCCCGCTTTTTTCTATATATAACTAGTTACGATTCAAACGTAAATATAATGGATTTCGTTAATAACAATCTTCAAGGGACCTATGATCGCACTCACCATGGTTCACAAACTTCGATATAGCTGAATTAAAAAAAAAAAACAAGTTATATGAACATTTATATGATGGTATTAAAGATATTTTTTTTATTTTTAGAATTTTTATATTATCTTGTATGTACCTAATCGAGAGACGTAACTTGCCTATATATTCAAATACATTTGGTTTGAGTACCAACTTGAAACTCAAATTAGTATACATTATTTTAGAGTAGTGTGCAGTGATTTCCAACTCTAGCCATGGACTAATAATACGAATTTTCCACCACCACTGACCACAATTTAATTCCATTACAGTGGTGGAGCCAGAAATGATTAAATTATAATATCAGGACTAATAAAAATTTATCCAATACCAAATTATCTGAAGATTTAATTACTTTTCTACTTTAATTATTTTTTTAAAGTAAAATCACCTAAAAAAAAAAAATTGGTCGGATTTATCTTATAAATACCTCAGACTACGAGTTAGAACTTGGGAACTATTGTTTTAGAGTAACATGTAACTTGCATTTGTTATACAGTTTATCGAGTAACTTTCCCAGTCCTGAAAATGTTACAATAATATATCACACTACAATTATTTTGTTTTTTGAAAAGTGTTTGTTTTTATTATTTTCATGTCTACGCAGTACTAATAATAATTAGGTTTAATCGATACTCACGCCAATGAGGAACCGTGTTGAATGCACGCGCCGTTGTGCTGGCATATATTGTTCCGGTAACATTCGTTGGTGGAACACTGGGAGACGGATCGGCCAGTGTTCACTGTGGAATAGGCTCGCGAAAGGCTCAACGGAACGGTCACGTGGCCAGCTTTCAGCTTCACCGAACTCATACAACCTACGAATCCGGTGTGTAGCGGCAAGTCATGCGGCAGATCGGCCATCCCGGGAGACTCGTGGCCACCTATAACAATATAATATACACGGCTGCAGGTTCCCTCATAGTTATTATGGTTATCATGTTTGCAGTTCCGTGTTTAGCATTTTGTTGTTAAGGACCAACAAATAATTTATCACGTACAAAAAGTATTAGCGTTTGCGCATTTGAGGAAAGTATCAGGGGCATTCTCTTGTCCAAGAGCTTTTTTTTTTTTTAATAAGTTACCCATCCGCGGCATCTGTGGCCATTGGACGTGAAATTACATAAGTGTGTGGTTACATTACAAAGATATTAAAAAACAAAATTAGAACAGAACAAGATAATAGTTTAACAATAAAAATAAAACAATATTAGAAATATAAATGAGCTATTCTAAGGTTTATACATTTAAAGTTTATTTAAAAGGTTGGTTTCAGAGAGGAATTGAATTAGCTTGGAGACGTTGTTGGGTTCCGGGTTGAGTATTTCCACTAGATGATCGGAGATTTGAAGATGTTTTCTTTCCCTGTCGTAGATTCTGCATTCGGTTAATATGTGTTTGACGGTGAGGAGGACCCCAAAGCATGTACATAAAGGAGGATCTTCATTTTTCATTAGGTGAGCGTGTGTAAGGAAGGTGTGACCTATTCTGAGACGAGTGATGACGGTCTCCTGTTTTCTTGTGGTATTGATGGGGATATAAAAGGTTGAATGGATTTTTTAACTTCGTTGAGCTTAGTGGACATTTCATTCCATTCCTTTTGACATTGAAAGAATGTGTCCTCCTCGATGACTTTTTTTATGTCATTGAAAGAAAAAAAGGGTAAGGTGAGAGCGTTTGGTGATGAGTGAGCAAGTTTGGCTGCCTTATCTGCTTGTTCATTTCCAATAATATTATAGTGACCGGGAATCCAAGTGTATGTAATTTTTTTGCCTGCTTGTTGTGCTTTGATATGTGTGTTTTGGATTTTTCTGGCAATGTCGGAGGGGGAGAAAATATTTTGGATGCTGTTGAGGGTAGAGAGAGAGTCACTAAAAATTGTGATGTTGTTGTCATCGACATTTGATATGGAATACTCAATAGCTTTAAGAATTGCCAGGGCTTCGGCTGTATATATTGAACAGTTTTTAGAGAGTTTCCATTGGATTGTGGTTTCGTTACATACGATAGCCATTCCGACACAATTTATTATCGTTGCGAGAGGCGTCGGTGTATATGTGGGTTTGTGGGTGCACATGGATGGAGTACTCATTGAATAAGTTTCTGTAATTGTTGGGACAAGTTGAATTCTTAGGGAAACGATGTAGATTGAGGTTTATGTTCATACTAAATTGCCATGGAGGATGTTGAAGATTTTCTAGAGGTATTAGGTTTCCAAGATCATATTTTTTGAAATAATTATCGAATATAAGTTTGGGTTGATATGTTAGGGCTGAGGGTAATCTTGATATTCTTGCAGCTAGTTTAGCCGTTTGTTCTTTCCAACGTACTGCGAGAGGGGGAATTCCTGCAATATTCAGGATGCTTATGACGGGGCTGGACCGGAAGGCACCAATGGTTGAGAATCGGCTCCAATATTTTTAAATGAGAAGGTTTGGCAGTTGAAAAAAATGGGGCGCCGTAGTCGATTTTTGAAAGAATAAGGGCTTTGTGTAATTTGAGAAGCGTTTGGGATTGAGCTCCCCAGGAGGTGTGAGCTAGTGTTTTAATAATGTTGAGTCTTGGAGATATTTCGTTCTTTAAATTAAGGATGTGAGGGATCCATGAAACTTTATAATCAAAAGTGATGCCGAGTATTTTGACTTTTGATTGGTTTTCGATGATATGATCCCCAAAGTTAATGTGAACTTTATTCATATTCATCTTTTGGTTAAAAACTATAAGGCTGGTTTTTTGGTGGGCAAAACGGAAACCGGATGTTTTTGACCATAACATAAGTTTGTTTGTGGCCTCTTGAAGTGCATATTGTATAGAAATAATATTAGTGCTGCGGCAGATAATGGTGAAATCATCAGCGTATAATAGAGGTATATTAGGGGATGATATTTCTTCAGAAATGTCGTTGATGGCGATCAGGAAGAGAGTAACAGAGATGGTAGATCCTTGTGGGACTCCGTTTTCCTGAGAGAAGGTGTTGGAGAGTGTGTTAGGTGTTTTAACTTGAAAGGTACGGTGCTTGAAGAAGTATCCCTATTTATTAAATAATTATGTATACATAATTTTTTTTTCTTAATAATGTATGTATGTAATAATATAATTATGTACATTAGTGGTGCTATTTATGTGGAGACATGCTCCTCTATAAATTCATTACCATTAGAAGTATTATTTTGGTACTATGATAAGTTAAAATGTAGAATAAATATAATACAATTATGACAAAATAATTCAGCTATCGTGTATGTATTATTTAAATTAATTATTGTACCAATTTTATGTTACGTATAAATATATTATATTTTGTTTTTATTGAACTTTGTTATCTAGAAACAAAACTATTATTCAGACTTGATAACATTTTCAAGAAAATTTGATCTTTTTTAGCTAAATATAGAAATATTGTAAATTTCAAATTTAAATACATATAAAAATTAAAAAGCAATAAGTCGAGAAAATCTTTATGAATCTTGGAACATAGATAGAAAATTGTGTGGACATAAGAAAGTCTTTATTTTTTCTTAAGATTTCTTAAGATACATTTTATTTTTATATTATAAGTATTATAGTACTTATATTAACCGAGCTTTACTTAGAGTGATCAATTTCCCATCCACAGAGTGAAAAATACTTATGATTGTCCGTCCATATCTTCACATTTTACATATGATAATATGTTACAAATGTTACAATATTAAATACTATATATTTATACTTTTATTTATATATTATATACTATATATTTTATACATTTATTTATATATTTATATTTATACCTTATATAAATATTAGTGTATACGGAACAATTTCTCTCTTCCCCTCTTAATCAAAGAACTAAAACTGCCACTGATAAACATAATGTAGTATTCCGAGATAATTTAAAATTAAACAAAACTGGAACAAATATTTTTAATTTTTTATCATAATCATTACTTATTTTCAAACAAATCGTACTCAGAATCAAGAATTAAAAATGTGTTGTGGTAATATAATATGTATTTAAAATCTACTGAAATATAAATACTAATATTGTCAATGTATATAATAGACTATTGAAAAAATAAATATTGATTTAACATCTCACAAAAAAATGTATGAATGTCACATCAAAATACCACAACTATCATTATACATTTATGTGGAATGTGGATGATTCTAATAATATATAAGTTCATGCGGTTTAGTATAAAAAAGTTTTGCTTAAATGAAATTAGTAAATCCACTTAACACTTAAGTAAGGATTAAGAGCAACTCCAAGAGTTGCATGTAAACGGTTAATTCGAAGTAGATGAGTAGATGACCAAATTCCATTTATGAAGTCACGATAAGAAATATTGTGAGTGTTAAATTTTATTTTCTTGAGGTGAAAATAATAGTTTTTATGGGTGTAAGTCTTACTGAAATTTTTTATTTCGGTTCATATTTTTTTAATCTTTACATGTAAAACATATTATTAAAACGGTTAGTGTAATATACATTACACTAATTAAGTTTTATTTGGGCATGTAAATAAATTCTATAACTATACCAAAAGTGGTTCAAATTTTTCAAAAAAATTTCCTGTCTGTATTAAATATTTTCTAGTAATGTGTAAAGATGTAAAATTTCTCAAACTATGACTAAATAACTTTACTAAAATTGATTTTAACGATACGGCATGTTTAATAGTTTTTGTACGATGTCTAACGTACTATGTCATCTAAATTCTCAACAGTAAAACTATGTTAAACGTATTGTTCTGGGTATTTTTTTGAATAAAAAAAATGTTAATATATAAAAAAATAAAATAATAAGTATCATTATAAAACCAATAGTTTCTTCACTTTTTTCTTGATCTAAAATAAATTACAATAAAATATTTATTTGTAGATTACCGGAAAGTTGTATATAAAGGTATCAACTTAACTATGTATTATTTAAATTTAAACAAAATGTATTTAACGATTTTCATGTAGGTAGTTTAGTATAAATGGAAAAATCATTCATTAGTCAGTGCTTACAAATCTAAAAAAATTAAAATAAATTTAACCCATCTAGATAAAATTAGATTTATCTTATTTACTCAACACTGATTATAAATACGGTATCGTGTCATTTGGTCGCGTTAAAATTAGCGCGCGTCATAAGAGCGTAGTCATTTGATTGCAACTGTTGCAAGCAATAAAATCGCAGGAAAAAAATAGCGTGAGCTATTTAAACGCGATAATGCGATAAGCGTGTCGTTCGCAAAATTTTAAAACGTGTCACGGCGCACTTAACCCACCGACTCAATTATGCAGTCTACAAGCGTAGGTTAGTTTACCGGGTATTTGGTTGACTCGCTACGCTTGTCGACGCATCCGCTTCGCTCTGCACATCAAAAATGTCCCTCAGCTTGTTGTGCAACGTGGAAACATTTCGGCTTAATAATCGATTCGCTCTGCAAAGTAGTCAGTTTAGTAACCAGGCAATTTGGTCGCACAGCAAGTCAAAATGTCTCCACGTTGCACAGAGCAAACCCAGGGATATTTTTGATTTGCGGAGCCAAGCAAAAGCGTCGACGAGCGTAGCGAGTCAACCAAACACTCGGTTGTAGACCGAAACCAAACTCTGTTTTATATCAAACTAACCTAAGCAAGTAGTTCAGCACTATCTAATCCTAATTATACTTGTTTTTCTAATATATTTACATCACTATTTATTTATTTTTATTCAAAAATAATATGAAATAATATTTTAAAATTATACTGCATTAATAAGAAGATGAAATATTATTATTTTTTTCTATTAAATTGTATTGTAATTTTATCTTTATATTAACTCGACGCTCTTATCATCCGCGCTCTTTTAGCTTATGCGATTGAATGACGTGCGCTCATTTCACCGCGATCAAATGACATAGAAGTATGAACAGGCGCGGATTCAGAGGGGGGCTATGGGTGCTCGGGCACCTCCTGTCACAACAACCACACAATACAAAATTATATAAAATTATTAAGTGACTGAAAAATATGACATTTTTTTTTAATGCAATCACTTGCCATACCTGCGTGAAATTGAAATTTAATAAAATGTAGTTAGATAAATTAATTATAAAAGTGAAAATTGATTCAAAGCTTAATAGAAAAAAGCTGGTCATACTTCTCACGACGGATATTCTTTATACCTCGGGTGTGAACTCTTGGTGGGTATATTTAATTTTAAAGAAACGATAAATCATTTCTTCAATAAAACTATTCTGAGTGAAAGTTTCAAAAACTATATATAATAATAATAATAATAATAATTGGTGATAAGGATATATTTAACAAAATGTTATTTAATACTGTTGGGTATTCGATAATTGTGAGCGTGTGTGTATGAAGTCATAAATGTCTTAATGAAAATGAAAAATGCATTAAAAATGTGTGATTATAAACGCAACATCTCAGTAATTTATTAGTGTAATTAGAATTTTGGTCTTTTTATGGAAATTCCTTGGTTTTGAGCTATTTTATTACAACAAAATATTCGCCTTGTAATTCTTTATCTATGTACCAAGTTTCGTAAAGATCGGTCGCACCAAAAAAATCGAATTTACAAAAATTCAGGTTACGCCGTTTTTTACCGTTTTTTTTCAATTTTTGGGTATTCTAGGCATGCGCTTAGAAAAAGTATTGGGAACTTTGAAAAATGTGTTCTCAAAAGTATCAACTAGACAATATTTCCGATCTATAGAGTTATTGATCGAAACTTTTGGACCAGTATCTCTACTAGAAAAAGTGTTTCCATACATACGAAAAAAAAAAGAAAAAAAAAACACACAGATTTGTAAAACCAATACATTCCTCACTATTGCTCAGAATCTAAAATCTGAAATATTTTTCTCCATGGGTTTTAATCGATCTTTGGGTGGCATTTATAGTGTGTTAAATTTTAAAGAAACGATAAATTATTTTAAACTTTAAAGGCATTTTTGTCCACGATTGAGAAGTTTTTCCAAAATTTTGAACAAACTATTGAGAATTTCGAAAAATTCTAATTCATTACTTTGCTGGTCGAAACTTATGAATAAGAATTTCTATATGAAAAAATGAAATAAATATCATTGTTAAAACACTACTCATTACCCTACTCGGAATGTAAAACGTAAAATAAACTGAGTAGATCATTAGTAAATTAAATAAATGAAGTAAATAATTTATTATTATTATTTTTTTATAATAGAGATATAAATATATAATTAATGCATAAAGAGATTTATATTAAAGAGTAATTAGTAGTTAGCTGCTACTAGTACCTATTCAGTTCTATTGATCGAGCACCCCCTATTTAAAATTTCTGGATCCGCGCCTGGTTTGTTAAATTTAATAAGTAGGTACAAGTGTAATAAAGGCTTTCTACATGTAACTTTTTGTCTCATTAGTTATTTCATTGGTGTATCTAACCGAAAAAATTTTTTTTGATATTTTTAATTATTATGTATTTTAAATAATTAACATCTGTTGTTTGATATTTAAGATTCAATTTGTCAATACAAAAAAAATTTAAAATATGAATATGACATAACATATTTATTACCTATAAAACCTATATTGATATATTACCTATATTATTCACTGTGAAATACCTAACCTCGGTAAGAGGATCTAATTGTCAGTGCCGTAGCTAGATACTTGTGTACCCCGGTGCAAATTGGTATAGGTGCCCCATAAATAGTGTACACCATTTATAGTGTACCATGTATTAGAATAAATATATGGAGACAAACAAATTTACACAAGATTTATATAATTTAATGTAATATCAAAGAATTTTAATAAGTTAACATCTAAAATGTTATGAGGTACATTATAACAATAACTAGATTAGATTAGGTATTGGCTATTTAAAATTATTAGATCACTTATGATAATGATTATATTATATTCGTATACTATACTCGCATAGAAAATTAAAACAAAATACAAGCTATTATCTTATAAAAACTAGTATAGGTACATATGATTTATATTTTATTTTGTACAAATTTCAAAAAAAAAAAAAAAGCGGACATACTTCGCACGATGGGTGTACTTCGCACGATGGATGTACTTCGCACGACAGGTGGTATTCTCTTGACGGGCGTATTATATTTTAAAGAAACGATAAATCATTTCTTCAAAAAACGATTCTGAACGAAGGAAGTTAATAATATAAGAAAAAAAAAATGTTCGAAAAAAAAATGCAAAAATCTGAAGTGCCGGGCGGCGGGAATCGAACCCGGTACTGCACGCATCAAAGCCTACATC
>JAIPRM010005346.1:0-20746 GCA_025469315.1 Stegophylla sp. TES_Ste_2020 | reverse complement strand
GAAGAATTGAGAAATTCAAAAAATGACCTCTTTAAAGTACAATCTAGAGGCGAATCGGGTTTCAAAAAGTTATTGATCGAAACTTTTGGATAAGTATTTCTATACGAAAAGTTGTACACAGAAAAAATAGAAATAAAAAATAAACATCATTGTAAAAACACTAGCTTCATCACTTCGTTCAGAATCTAAAAAACGGCAAAATTAATAATTTTTACAAATATTTAAATGATTATTTTGTTATTATCTATTTCCAAAAGGAATATGTTTAAATGTTGAAATTGTCAATAATACCTAATCATAGATGAATTTCAAATAAAGTATGTAACAATATTGTTAAACGCAGGTACTCAATATAAAATGACAATTATTTATAGTTGTCTATAATTAACATGCCGCTCATAATCGTTTTATTGAAAAAATTGCTTATCATTTCTTTAAAATTCAACACACCAAGAGTATTCTATCCGAGGAGCAAAGAATAACCATGGTTTGAAGTTAGTCCCATTTTATTTTTCTTTCATTAACTCGTAATGATAAGTAAAATGTTTGATATTATATTATAAATATGACTCATAGTTAACTATATTAACATATAGTTGAAAAATCTGAATTGATTTGGAGTCGGGCAAACACGGGCTACATTTTCTAAGGGTACCGTGGCCATAAAAGTGGTTTGGGAAACGCTCGTCAATATTTCCAGCCAAATCTAGTGTTTTGATTGTGCATTTTCCGTATACAAGTCGTCGAGACTAAACACAATTACGCAACGTTATTAAGTACTGGGCCGGACGTGGGGAATAATAATATAATGTAATACGTTAGAATATGTACTCTACTAAACGACTTGTTGACATTTCGTCGCGTGAGAGTAATAAACGTTATTGTTTTCACAAGACCCGCGGTAAACTGGTAATCGCATATTATAACGCTTTACCTATAAGTACCACATAAATTATAATAATAGTTAAAAATAACAATACTTCATGTTATATCGTTACAATCACTATAAAACATTTTTATTTATTTATTTATTTTTATTTTTTGATATGGTTAAAAATTTAATCGCTCACTTTTAAAAATATGTACAGAACACAAAAAAAAAGCAAAAAAACCTACTCCTGGGAAACACTACCTTTAGTTTAGTTAAAACAAGATGAAAATAAAAGTGTTGTTAAACACCAAAAGTCTTTGAATTAGAGAAGGAAATATATCTTTTAGATTCTAAACAAAGCGAAGAAACTACTGTTTTTGAGATAATGTTTATTTTTTTTCTATGAACACTTTTTCCTATAGAAATTTTCCAAAAGTCTCAATCAGCAATTTTTTGAAAGCGGTTTCATATCTAAATAGTACTTTAAAGGAGTCATTTTTTTAATTTCTCAATTTCCCATTTTTTTTTTTTTTTGAAAAATACTACCCAAAATTTGACAAAAAATACTCGAATACCACCATTTTCTTATGAAAACTTTGTGAAAATTTAACCATACATAGATAATTAATTTTTTTTTTTTTTTTACTTAAGCCCATAAATGTATACTAACTTTTGTTGATTTAAATTTAATTCTTATTAAAAATGAGTTATTAACTAATTTTAAAGACGTATTGTCAATTATAATTCTATAATTCTGATGCAGGAAAGTAATATTAATGTCCTTGTACTTAATGTCTCCGAACTTCTTGACCACTTACTATTTTTGTTCACCACCTTGATACAAAAAATATTATCATAAATCTTTATCGATAATTAGATTTTTTTCATTTTTCAAGGTACCTCTTGTTACCAAGGACCGATGTGCACGATTTTTCTGTAAGTTAACATCAACATTTTAAAGTTAATGAAAACTAATATGGCAGTATTAACTATATACAAACGAACTACTAGTAATTTGGTTTTGATCAAAAGAATAACTATGGTTGTACTTCCAGCAATATATTTTAGGATTTTTGAGGATTATTTCGTGGTTAGTTGTTGTAATTTGAAGGGTAAATGTCTAAAATATTCGTTTCTGGTAAATATGTTTGCATATTTTTACTACTGAGTTAAAAAATGAATCAACAATATTTAAAAGTAAAGTTATTTATCAATATACATTTTTCAATGCTAAAAATAAATAATCAACCCTAACACTATTTCATTAGTTTTACTAATTTAATACATTTATACATAGTTTACTACTTTCTTTTTAAACACATTTTTAATGATTAATAATATTTATTTATTTTTTGCATTCGCAATCTAGTCGATTATACTTTGTCAACATTGATATACTCGTTGATAAGAAATAAACTTAGAACTATTTGTGTATTTAAATCAATGTATATTTTATGTTCTAAATATAAATAAAATAGCGCTAATATATTATACATGGATTTTATATAAATTGTGTTCACTATTATTATGATGAAGTGAACAAGTCGATTCTTTACGATTTATTCTCAAATTACCTAAGTATACTTTTGGCATGTATAAATATAAGTATATAATATAAAAAATAGAATCACTTGGGGAGGGAAAAATGCCCCTGATACCTCTTTAAGGTACGGTTTAAATTATAACTTTTTTTTTTTTTTATTTCATGGCAATAACAATACTAATTTTTTCGAAGTTATACCTATACGTACAAGTAGAATGAAACAAATCGAACGAAACAAAATTTTTCTCTCTGCTCGAAACAGATTTCTCGTTGTCAAATCATAATTTTACTATTATTATTACGCGTTAATAGGAAAAAATTGTCTTTGGGCTGTTAACGACTTTTAGCTCCGACGGTGTGCCTAATTAACATACACCGATACATTAGCCGTTTAAACACTCCTGTCAGTGAAAAGGTGGGAATGAAAACGGGGGACGCGCGGGTCCAAACTTCGTTGACTACAAAAGGGGCCGGACGCAGACCAACGAGCATCACTCACATTGGGTTCGGTCAGCTGAATGTCCATCGCACAACACAGTTAACCACCGCCAACCACCAAAACACGCGCAATGATGATGAAGTCTGTTCTATTTTCGGTGTGCGTGTTCGCATTGTGCTCGTACTGTTTGGCCGCCGACACGCCGTCAAAGAAAGCCACTGAAACGACCAAGTCCAACGACAAGACTCAGGGCGCGACCACCGCGACCAAGATCCAGGGCAAGAGGAGTCTGGCGCACATCGGCCTCGGTCTCGGTCTCGGTCTCGAACCCAAGTCGACCCTCGAATTGGGTGCCATTCAGGGAGCAGCTCTGATCCCGGACTTCAAAACCGCGGGTCTCACGAGATACGCCTCGTCCTTGGGCGCCGGTAGTGGCATGGCTCTCAACGGAGCAATGCTCGAAGGATTCACCGGTCTAGAAGACCTAAAATACGGCGGTGCAAGTTCCTGGGGTACGGATGCCTTCAGATCCGGTGGTCTCGCTGCAATTGGCTCGCTGGACGCCAGCGAAATCGCGTACGCAGCAGCACCGGCAGCCACCATACACCAACAGTTGTCTTACCAGCACATACCCGTCAAGACCATCACCAAGACCGTGCCCCGTCCGTACACCGTCGAAGTGGCCAAGCCGTACCCGGTCGAGGTCAAAGTCGGCGTGCCCGTCGACCGCCCGTACACCGTCGAAGTCCCGAAACCGTACACCGTGACCCACGAGAAACCGTACCCAGTCAGTGTGCCGGTGGCGCATCCGTACCCGGTGGTCAAGGAGATTCCGGTGCCCGTCAACGTGCCCGTCGAACGCCCGTACCCGGTGCACGTGCACAAACCGTACCCGGTGTACGTTGAGAAGAAGGTGCCGTACCCGATAGAGAAACCCATGCCGTACCCAATCAAGGTGCCCGTTGATCGCCCGTACCCGGTGCACGTGCCCCTGGAGAAAATCGTGCCGTACCCAGTGGTGAAGTCCATCCCGTACCCAGTCAAGGTGCACGTAGACCGTCCATATCCCGTGCAAGTAGTCAAGAACATCCCGTACCCGATCGAAAAGTCCATCCCGTATCCCGTTGAAAAACACGTGCCAGTTCCCGTCAGCGTGCCGTACAAAGTACCCGTACCGATGCCGTACCCGGTCAAGACTGCCCAACCCTTGATCCGCTACGAGATTCCGGCCAAGCCCATCATACAACAAGAAATCATCCAGGACGATTGTCTCCCGGAATCCCAACTTGGATTGTAATCGTTGTCTAGTCACCATTCTCGCTCGCGAAATATGCCTTTATTACAATGACGACAATTTTTGTTTTACGAAATCTTAAAATAAAATCGCTATCACACACCAGTTCATGCTCAATAATTTGTCGAATAAAAAAAAAAAAAACAATAATAATTATATAACGATCTCGATATGTCTCAAACGGTTGTATCAATTCCAATGACTGTCGTATAATTATATTTAGATTTATACAAATAATAATATATATTCGTTAACATGATTCATTTTGTATTACTTATCTTAATTATTGTTTTTTTTTTTAACGTTTATATTTAATGTACAATTGTGTTCTGTACTATAATAGACCATTTTGTGTCTTATACAATATGTATTTTTAACATCGTTTTTAATATATTGCATGATTAGTCGTCATAATAAAACATTTTTTACCGTTATACCTAGCGTCGAGTGTTTTCAATCAATAATGATCCAATGTCTTCTTATTGCCATATTACGAGTATATAGGTACCACAATATTATAATGAGTGCGGTAAATACCATAGAAATTGACATTTGATTGATAACTTAAAAATTTTCAAGTTTTGAAATTTGACACTCGTGGTATTTTAAAGCATAAAATATAAAATTCGTATATTATATAATATTATTCTAATATCTAAAACACAAATTAATATCATATAATATAGTATTATAATAATATATAAAACAAACTATTTTAATAGTTTAATTTAATAGTATATAAGTTTGATGGAAGCACATTATTAATATTATAATTGCATTGTTCAACGGGTCGTGATATTACTCAGAACAGACGATAGTGCAGTGCACGTAATAATGTGTTGCGGTAGAAATGTTGACACTTGGTCAACCTACACGCTTATTCGAAGTGTTGCGTTTTGTATCGAACATCAAATTTCATTTGTTCACGTAACAGGTCAACACGTTTCGAATGATATTCGTTGTAGGTAAAACACAATGCAATTCTCGTACAAAATTATATAACGTTCATTACTTTGTTCGGTATGAATTTACACATAATTGTTTTTTCTGATTAGCTTTTAAATATTTTGAGAAACCGTCTACTGAATACTATATCATAAGATATTGTATATTGCATCTAGCATCGCATGGATTTGAAAAAAATTAAACTAAAACTATATGTTTCTGAGAATCCCCGTACTCTCAGTCACTAATATTAGTTTTGATTAGCATAAATTGCGAATTACAATCTTATATTGGTTTAAAATACTGAATTACAACAAATTATGTGATTGTATTAACATGATCTCTTTAGGTTTTTTTTTTTTTTTTAAGTTGAAACTGGAATTCGTAAACATACATTGAAAAAGTCTGTGATACGTGATGGCAGACGGTTGTTTTTGACCCAACCTTTTTTATAATACGGTTATGAACGGTACGTATTTTGCAACATTACCGCATTAAATATTAAGTCAGTTTTATGATCTTTGATTCTTGAAAATGGGTAATAAATCAAATGAATCAAATTTGTTATATGCATTAGAATAAGATAATATGATGCTAATTTTATTTTACATATTTTGGTATAATTACATAGGTATATACATACCTATACAAATACAATTATATTAAAATCAAGAAATAACGATGACAGAAAAAAAGCCGTGGCAAAAAAAGATTTGAAAAGAATAAATTTAATTATTAAGTATTTTAATGAATCTAAAATCCATAAAAATGTACTACAATAGTCAATACTTAAAATATAATAATTATTTTATGAATAGAATTGTTTGAAATACCTAATAGTAAATATCAAATTAAAATAGTTCAAATTAGTTTTTTATTATCTTTAAACTAGAATATTTATACTTTTAATATATATCTGATCCAGAGAGTGAAGAATACTCAAGGAGCGAAGTATATCTGGCTTTCTTGTCTATATTTTACTTATCTTTGCTTTACTCTACTTTAATTTACTATCTATATACCTAGTTTACTTTTTTTATCTAATATTTTTTTTTTTACATTTTCTTACACCAAAGTGTTTCTCATACAATTTTCTATCTGTGTTTAAATTTTCAGAAAATTTGAATAAAAAAAAAAATATAGTTTCTGAGCCTTCAAAGATCACTTTCTTGGTATGGTTTTTACACACGCACTACCTTTTTGGCACAGATGTATCATAATATTATACCATCACAACTTTAGGACATTGTTCAAGAATATTAAAATAAAACAACAATATAGTAATATAATTTTATTCTTTATAACATTATAAATGTGTTAAAATAAATTTCACAGTATCTACACAATAATTTTAATACGAAATGTCTCGTTGAATATGCTGAAAATTGTGTTTTATCAAAATATAAATTTAATTTTAATGTATACAAATTTAATGAAAATATAATGTAAAGTACCATGTTCTTATTCAGTATTTATTCTTAGTGCTTGATTTGTTAAGGGGTGTAAGAGAACAGAGTAATTTTTATATTTTTAAATAAAAGTCATACACTATCTTATTTTTTGAAATATTTGCAATCCAAAACGCATTTTTTTATGCGTCTCGAATATTATAATTTAATATTATGTACCTATTTAGAAAATATGAATTAAATAGATTAAAACATTGTTTTATTTTATTTATGTCTGAATAAGAATAAAAACAAAAAAATAAATAAATAAATACTATGATAATAACACAGAATATCTACCCAAAACGATCAACTGAAAAATAACAAGTATTTAAATCATAATATAATAAATATGTTGTCATTCAAATTGAGTAACGCATTATTACGAACTGTGTTTGAAAAAAAAATTCTAGTATACTTCTCGTATTATATTTATTTACTTTGAATTGTATATGGATTTTGTGCTTCCACATATCCTTTACGATGACTTGTATTTTCTTCGAACACACGCAGTTTTTTATTTCTTTAAATAAGTCCCCTTCCTTTTGTACAGAGCGAACTCTGATTATACCAATCTTAAAATCTTTTAAATGTCACAAATTAAATTATGATATTAATACAACACTCCAGGTTTTCTGAGGATACCGATGCGGATCGATTGTAAAGTAAACGCAGTCTCAGTATCATATCCGTATAATTATTTTTTTATTATTATTATTCGTACATAGGTAGTACACGTACCTACTTATTAACAATATAATATTATACAATTAGTGTCGAACTGAATTGAAAATCTTAAAGAGTAACAAATTAACCCATAGATGTGAGATACGCAAGTGCATGTACAGGAAATCGTGTATGGTTAGCAAAACATAATACGTATTTTACAGAAAGAAAAAACTAACGTCAGTAAGTAGTTGTTAACTTTTTGATGCTATAAAACGGGTGTTTAACCGTATTATTTAACCATGATGGAGCTAACTATAGTAAATACAAAACTGAGTTTCGAAAGTGTTTAACGCTTGATGCATATGCCTTCGTTTGATTTAAAGAAACATTTATATTTTATTTAAAAAAAATAAAACTACACTATATTAAAAAAATATATTAATAATTAAGAAAGTGACATTCAATTCATAATTTCTGATTCTGTCACATTTTTTTTATCTTTTTATTTTCATGAGCATAAAATCTGCAAATATTTTATACAACAAACGCAATAATGTGAGGTGAATGTATTAATTTTGATTTTTTTTTTTCTGATATATATATATAATATTATTTTATTATAATAACTATTAGAAATTTTGGTATTGGCTAAAATATCATTTTCACCTGATTTTATATAAAAAAATGAATTATGACGTCATCAAAAATAGCATTTTCTTGTTGCCTAAAATATTCAAACACTATCAATAAATATCGACATACAGTCGTGAGAATTCGTGAACCCTGTCGTGTAGAAAATATCTTGCTATGGCATTCCTACCTAATTTAAAAATTAATGAGGCGATAATTTCTGTATAATTGCTAGTTATGAATACAATTATTATGATATATATTTATGTTTCGTAGAAGACTTATTATTAAAAGCCTAATTATCCTGAGTTTTGATTAGATTTTTATGAAACACGTGATGAAGTGAACGCGGTTATTAAAAAATTATTATACATAGCGAAAAACGAAATGGTCGTTTTTTATCGTTTTTTTTTTCGATTAAAATCGTTTCACGGAGTGAACATTTATTCGCATTACAAAAGCAGATGGAATGAGAACGATATTTTACGAAAAAAATATCGCGATTTTCCATTAACACTTCCTTGGTGGGAGTCGGAGTGCGCGGTGTGCAATCTCCGGATCAAGCGACGGTCCAACTACTATAGAGTCAGGCGCCCAGAACCGAGAGTTCAATTCGCACATTCGGTCGGCTCGGCCTCGTGTTCCTAATCGTCACCGAAATACACACATTAAATTCAATTCTATTCTCATCAGACACACACACACACATACACACGTGTAGCACATACACAAAAACACACGAGTTGTACACACACACACACACACACACACACACACACACACACACACGGACCCTGAATGCGGGGACACGCGATGAAAACGATATTGTTTTTGATGGTCACGATGTGCGCGTGCGCTGTGTCCGACCACCTGCAAGAACCGACCAAAGCGACGGAAGTGGCAACAACGACCGAAGGGATGATGACCACCGAAACGGTACAACCGAAATTCAAAGTGATGGTCAGCAGCTACGTGTTCGGGGACGAAGAGGACGAGAAGAACCAGCAACAACAACAACAGCACGGTGACCAGCAGCAAAAACAAATCCACGAGTCCAACGCGGTTGTCATGGAGAATGCTAAACTGTACTCGACTGACGGAGCCAATCCGTACCCCATGGATATGGACAAAACGCACCCATACCCGGTTGAGTTGCAGGCCGTACCGTACCCATACCAGGTCCCGGTCCCGGTACCAGTTCAAGTGCAGATCCAACCGCACCCGTACCACCCGGTCCAAGTGGTGGCCGTGCCGGTGGACAAGCAACCGTACCCGTACCCGGTCAAGGTGGCCGTGCCCGTCAACAGGCCATACGCGGTTGAGGTGCCCGAACCATACCACGTGCCCGTGAACCAACCATACCCAGTAGCGGTGCCGGTGCCCCATCCGTACCCCGTGGTCAAGGAGGTTCCAGTCCGCGTCGAGGTGCCGTTCGACCGACCGTATCCGGTTCACGTGGATCAACCGTACCCTGTATTCGTAGAGAAGCGTGTGCCCTATCCGGTCGTAAAGGAGGTCCGGTATCCGGTCAAAGTGCCGGTGGACCGACCGTACCCGGTGCACGTGCCTGTTGACAAGATCGTGCCGTATCCGGTTGAGAAACCGGTCCATTATCCGGTCAAAGTGCCCGTGGATAGGCCGGTGCCGGAGTTCGTGGTGAAAAAGATCCCGTATCCGGTGGAGAAACCGGTGCCGTACCCGGTCAAAGTGCCCGTACATGAGCAGTACCCGGTAATCTCCTACGAATCCGAGCACAACCATTACAAGGACTACCAGCACCAGGATTACCATCACGCGATCCATGGATTTTAGCGGTACCAAAAGTTCGTTACTTTCTCGGCACCCGCAGCTTATAAATTATTTATAATTTAATAGTATTACGGTAACGAATGACTTCGTTTTCCATTGTTATTTTATCCACTTGTTCGATATGACATTGTTTTGTTTTTTGTCATTTTGTCTTATCGTCGAGATTCGATCAAGAGCTGATGATGTTTCGTGATAAATATTTTGAAAAATAAATGCTGCGACAAATATAACTCGTTTTTACTATTATTATTTCTACGTGAATTATTATAATAATAATTATATAATTATTATAATTACGATCGATCTCGATGATAAGGTGTACACGCAAGATCGTGTAAATTGTTTATGCTTTTGTAATATAATGCCTTTTATATTGAGCGTCTAATGGCGCTATATTTGTTTTTTATGTTGATGTTGGCCAATTTTTTCGGAATTGTTTTTTGTTTATTTTTCCTGCAATTCACTTAATTATTATACAAATTTTTGTTACCATTTTATGCGTGAAATCGTAATAAATAAAAAAAAAGTTTTTTTTTCAAACCTTAAAAAGTTAAATTGATACTTCATCATCAAAAATTGTGTATTGTGTGCCATATTGTTATTAAATTCTTGAAATTCATGAGAAATCATTATATTAATGGTATAATTATATTTGTGTAGAAATAATGCTACAGAATATTAAATCGCAGTGACATAATTTAGGAGGTGAAAATACAACATAAGACCTACAACAAAAAATCAGTAATTTTTTGTCAATAACATCATAAAAATTAAAATATAAAATGTTTTTTTATTTAAATAACTTTAATAATAAAATCGGGTTCGTGTGTTGAATTTTAGAAATTCAAGATAACTTTATTTAAAAATTATAAATAAAAAAAGGAAAATAAAGTATAGACAAGAAAACCGGACATACTTCACAATGCGAATATTCTCCACTTCTCGTATCAAATGCTCTTGATGGATGAGTAGAAATTTAAAGAAACGATAAATTATCTCCTTAATAAGACGATTTTGAACGAAGGAAGTAAACTTTATAAATAACAAATAATAATTGTCATTTTCAACACACCCACTAAAAGTATCTGACCCAAAAAGCAAAAAATGTCCGTGGTGTCAAGTATGTTTTGCTTTCTTGTCTATACTTCACTTTACTTTATTTTTTTTTGTATCTAATAAATAAAGAAAAGGAAAAAAATAATGAGAAAATATGTGTTAGATAAATATGCAACATTTTTTTTCTTCATATTTTCAAAATTTTATACTGCCAAAATGTTTCTTTTCTCATATTATTGTCTATCCATATTTAAATTTTCATAAAGTTTGGATCAAAAAATGATGGTTTCTGATTAATTTTTATAAAATATTGAGTAGTTTTTTAAAAAAAAAAATTAATTATTGAGAAATTTAAAAATTGACCTCCTTAAAGTACCAATTAGAGGCAAATTCAGTCTCAAAAAGCTGCTGGTCGAAACGTTTGGACAAGTATTTTCATATTAAAAAGTGAATATAGAAAAAATAAATAGTAAATATCAATATAAAATTACTAGCTTCTTCACTTTGTTCAGTCTCTAAAAATTTTAAATTTTCTTTCATATTTTTCAAAATTTTTATTCACTAAAATAATTTCTATATTATTGTCTGATTAAAATAAGATAGTTTTAAAGCGTTTTTATCATATTTTAAGGTAATTTTTCCAAAATATTGAGAATTTCGTAAAATGATCCCTGAAAGTACTGAGATCTAAAGTCTCTAGTCTAGTCTAAAATTCTGATTCAAAATCTTGCTGGTCAAAAATTTCGGACTATTATTTCTATACGGAAAAGTGTATAGAGAAAAAAAATAATCAACATTGTTAAAATATTTGCTTCTTTGCTTCACTTAAATCTAAAACATAGCATAAAACTGCAATCAAAAATCAATTTAAATAATCGATGCCCTTTTGAGAGCACGTTTTATTTGATTTATCCCATAGAATGAATTCGTTGTATGTTTAATGTTAACGATTTTTTTCTGATGTTTGTTATAACATATTCAAAATGATATTTTATTATTGATTCGGTTAAACATTCAATATATTTGGCAATCTCGATCGTCTTCGTATTGTTTATTTAGTTGTGACAAAATCTTCAAAATCTTAAATAGGTAGTTGATTTCGTCGATTATTCAGGATTTATCAATTGTTTTCGTTTTTATTTCGACGAATTTCAGTAAAACTGTACAAAAACTTTCACATATATATTAAGTAGACGAAGTTGTCTTCTCTACGTTAACATTTCTATATTGGTGCAACTCACAAATACCTTAGTTACAACACCGTGAAATATAATAATAGCTATTTCGTAACAACACGCTACTTGTGTTGTGAACACGACATTTATATATTTATTTCCAAACTCTTAATGTCAACAATTTCGGTATAGCCAATTAAGGGACGCCCCACAAGTCTTTAATATTTTTAAGGGACTTTAATTTTCCTATAAACTTCTTCTATAGAATCAAAAAGTTAAGTCGTTAAGTTATTTAGAACTATTATTTATAAAAAACTGAAATGAATTCACTAAAATAAAATTACAATTCCCTTTAATTTTATATCAAGGAATATTAAATATTTGTTGTTTTAGTGTACTTTATCTTAGGAAGTAACTGATTATCAAAATTATATCAATAAATATTTTCCCCAATTTTCATTATAGACCTTGGAATAGATTTAAGTATTCGAAGTACCAGTAGTTCAGCTATATAACTTTTATCTAAATTTAAGAAAATCAAAAACAAGTACCTATATAACAACAAGCACACAAGACAATATTTATCTGCGTTAATAAAAATCTGATAACTGAATAATATGTATCGCATACAAAAATCTATAATGTAATAGTTATTTATTTTTAAATGAAAAAAAAAATAATAATTATTATTTGTAATGTAAATTGTAATTTTCAAGTAGGTATCAACTAAATTCATTTTGTCCATGTTTAAATTGTTATAAAACATATTATCATTTTAAAATATTGTTCATAAAACACAATTTTCTGTTTTTTTTTTGTATTGAACATTTATTCACTGAAAATGTTTTAATTCTGGCTTCGGTGTCGCGAAAGAAACCTTATCTATAAGACTGATACATTTCAATACACGCATTATTATTATTTCGATATTCTTATGACTTGAATCTGAGGGTGGATGTACAGAGGATCAATTTCCACCATTCCGCCATCACATCTTGTTTCCCCGAAGAGACAACGTTTATTCGTCTGGTTCGCTAAGTCATTTGGTGTCTAATTAAACGAACAATCCATGCGTTATATTATTGCACCGTACTAATATAAATCCTGATCGAGCATTGATAAGCATATACGTATCGGCGCCGTGAATTAATATTATGTCCAATTCGGGTTGCTGTATAACAATCCAGCCGTAGCCGCCGGACCGGAATGAACGATTACGACCACCCAAGATGACGCTGGACCAAGCTATATTACTATCGTTTAGGATCCGTGACGGGATTTAAATTAACTAATTTTATACCACTCTTTCGCGTTACCAGTTAGGGGATTTTGATAAACGTAATATTTCGTTATAAAACAAAATTTTAAAACAAATCACGTTGTATCACTCTTATTTATTTTATAATAATAAAAGCTTCTTTTATTCAAGTAAAAATATTCCATTTCCGCAGAGATCTACAGGGCTTGAAATTTCATTTTTGGAAAGAAGTTCAAAAAATGGAAAATAAAATATAGCATAAAGTCGTTGTATTTATGAAAAATGAATAAAAACAGACATAATAGATAATAACATTATTATGTCATTTTGTTCCATTTCTGCTTGTTTTAACACTGTACAAAAATCCAAATTTCGAATTTAAACGTCTTGAATTCATTATCTTAGAAAAATATTTCCCAACTAGAGGTTTATGGATCACTGGTAGTCCTTTGATATGTCCAGGTGTCTGCAAAAATAATTTTAATTTTAAAATTTTTTTTATATTAAATAAATACGTTTTTACTTAGTTAAATTAATTACTCTCCAATAATACAAAATACACAATGTAAGAATTAGTTGAATAGCTAGATATATCATATTTTTACATTCAATACAACTTAATGTACGTAATTAGTGTTCGTGATTGTCGTATGTTACATAAATACAATCGTCATCATACACATCATCAAAAACATAAAAATAATTTATATTTGTATATAGTTTTTTTTTTTTCGTATCAAGCATACTTTAACTACTAATGTTTATTATTTATTTTTACCACGAGATATATTTGACTGCACACATCTTAGTGTGATAATATAGATCTGAGATAAAAGGGTTTAGTTAAGAACGAGAAAAATATGTTATGTGCAATTACTTTCTTTTAACTATTTACTATTAGGTATGGGTATGACTTAACTCGTTTTTATATACAATTTATAAACCCCAATTTTGAAATTTTTGGACTTTAGATCTTTCAACAAAGCATCGATAACGTGTAAGTACTATACAGTTATCAGACAAATTTCAATATTTTAATATTTTAATTATATTTTAAAATTTGTGAAAGAGATGATCAGTGATCAATGTTTAAAAAATGTTTTCTAAGTAATCCGTAGTATCTAATTAGTCTGTAGTCTCCGTAGTATCTATTAAAAAGATTTAAAAATACAGAAGAGTGTAGTGATAGTTTTAAGAGGATGACGATAGGAAATTTCGAAATTTTTTCAGTATCATTGGTAATAAACATTTGTATGTTTGTTTTAAATTGTTTTGGTCTTAATATCGAAGTATTAAAATTGTATGAAATAAAAATTTACAAAAAAGGAGAAATTTCCAATATTTTCAAAGTTTTGTACTTATTATTATCTATTATCTGAAGAATGGTAGAGTTTCCAAAATTTTCATTAAATAATATGCAAGTATGCGCATAACTATTTTTATTAGTTTGTAAAAGTTGCACATTACTATAACTATCAGTTTTGGAGTTATTACCAAATAACTAAAATTGATTTCATGATAATAATTATTTCAGTATTTAAAATAAATTTTTACCTACTTTTTCCGATTTTTTCAATCAAAACCTTGTAAAATGTTGAAATATTCGTCCATAAAAATTTTCTTTCATCAAAATATTCACCATATAATCCTCCATCTGTAGTAATGGTTGATTACGCGTTTATATTCCCACTTGATTTGTCTTGATTTTAATATTTTATTATTTATCATAAAATTCGAAGTATACGACAACGAAAAGTGTTTATTATTGACAGCAACTGATTTTAATAAATAATGTTGGGTTACTGTAATTTTCGTAATGACGTGTGCAAAATTCGATGGCAATATTAAAAAAAAAAAGTATGATGTCGAACGAACTTCTTGTATATATTATGCTATAAAAATAATTACTCGTTTTCTAATCTATTAACGAAAGATTGATAAAACTATTGAAATGTTAATTAAAGGTACCGTATATAATATTAGTTAGGGGTGAACTGAGAATAAAAATTGTCTCCGGGGATATAGAAATTAAAAATATTAAAAATTGAAAAAAACGTAAGTAGTTTTAAACATACCATTTTCCTTGGGTACCAAACCTAGCCTCTCCTACTGAATAATGGCTTACTATTATTTATATTACGCGACTTATCATTACCCACTTTCATTATAGTATTGTTAAAACAATATCGATCATTCGGTAATTTAAAACTAAAAGTAATAATTATTTGACTAAGTATAAAATTTTAACGTTTATTTTTCAATTTATCGGCCCAAAATAATTCAAGCAGCCAAAATTTTTCCGGCCCAGGCGGGGATCACCAACTTGCCACCTTAGCCAGTTCACCCCTGATTTTAATCATTAGACATCTAAGTTTCCTTAAATATTTAAATAAATCAAATTAATAATTTAATTGATAGGAAATAATTGTTAAAACTATACACTCTTATGATCAGCAAATGTTTTTCAAGTATTTTTTATACATTTTAAGTAGCACATATTATTATGATCTTCATATCTTGCTAATTTTATTTTCCACCTTAACCACTATTATTTTCTGTCTATCGTTGATTTACAATACTTATAGAAATTAAAAATGCTGTAAAAATTAATAAAATGGTTTTGTTTTTTTTTTTTTTTTAATAATTAAATGTATGCTATTAATATCAATTTTTCCAAAACATGCGTCGGTGATACAAGAATAATAATTAATGTAATGTAACTGCATACATTTAAAAACTAGTAGGAAAGCTAAACGTTGTAAATGAACGATTTATTAATGTTTTTATTTTTCATCGCTCCTGTCCCATCATTACCGTGTCGCGTTAGTCCTCAAGCTGTAACCGCCCTTGGACGTGATGGAATACGCTCAAATTGGAAACAATACTTACATAAGATTAAAATAAACGTGAAAATACGTTAATTATATTATTTTGTTCGAAAAACTAATTCTTACAAAATTCCATGTGGACCTGCGCCAAAAATAATACATATTATTTACATAATATTATAAAGTAAACTGCGGCGAGCGAACGTGTAGGTGAAAAAATTTAATTAGTTTTCATCTGTATCTGAGCACGCTTAATTTTATTTACATGCACGATCAACAGTGACATTTATTGTAGAACATCAAAAAAAGAATAATCGTAAAAAAGTGTAAAAATACAGTCGTACACGACTATGGCCTAGACAGTGATCCATTTGGCTCGTTTTTTTATCCACTAAATATAATAAAATGTTGGTACCTTTTATAATGCATAACTATCTAAATACTACTCACTACTAACACGCTCACGTATCATGAAATCTTATTATTAGATATTATCACTTATTATTAGATCATAAAAGTATAAATTCAAAGAAGTTTATAATTAAATCGAAAAAAGTAATTTTTATAAGATACTATTCGAAGCTTGTCTATAGTTTATTATAATTTCAGAACGGAGCGAAGAAGCTAGTTGTTATACAATGATATTTATTTATAACTATTTTTTTTTATTTATTTTTTTTTTTTTTATGCGAACTCTTATTTGTATAGAAATACTTTTCCTAAAGTTTCATGCAGTAACTTTTTGGTTCAAAAATCATTACCTTCTGGTACATTTCCAGTAGGTAATTTTTCAAAATGCTCACTACTTTCTCCAAAAACAAGGAAAAACTGTCGAAAAAACGGCAAAATATTCCGTAAACAAGGTTTTTAATCAAATCGGTTTTATTAATTTCTCTATAGCTCCGAAACTAATAGGACTATAAAATTTAAATGTACTATGTAATTTAAATGATTATATATATATATATGTATAATCTATTTTTCAAAAATAGTATAATATAGACGGAAAACATTTTCAAAACAGTTGTGTTTATTAAGGTTTTATCTAATACCATTCCTTCACCCAATATTCTGCCCCTTAAATCCTTCTTTAACTGTATTCATTTGCATCACACAATTTTAGCAGTAGAAGTAGAAATAATAAGGTTAAAATAAGGTGAGTTTATACATATTATGGTTAACCAGACTTTAATATAAGTGTTACCCTACAATTTTTTTTTAATCTCACGCGAACGCGGTTTTGATGAAAATTGTAGTTTAAAAACAAAGATTTATCACGCAAAAATGTACAATAAAAATCTTGAGAGAAACGGAAAAAATAGAAAATTCACGCGGATTTGTTTATGTAGAACTTTTCCGAACGTTTCGTCGTAAGCGTATCTATAGCGTGTATAAGACGTAGTTGAGGTGGTTTGTATACAAGAGGAAATCAACTATGAATCATTTTCACATGTTTATGACTTCACCGATGAAACGAGCACGTTGGCGTTTTGTCACCAATTTTTTGCAGTTCATTAGTCTCGTGGAAAACGATAATAATAAGATCTCATAAGACAACAGCATATCAATATTAGTGATTAATATTCACTGTTAAATGACGCATTTGAAAATATTAAATTCGCATGGTTTTAAATATTTTTTTTACATTTTATTTTATTTAATTACAATTTTTTGGTTTAAAATTTATTTTCTTATGTTTAAAACGTAGATTTTGTTCAATGTACAAAAATGTTCAGCTTTTTTGGTATTACTTTAATAGTTTTAGGAGACATTTGAAATGAATTTGCTCATATTTAGAGATTTGAATATTTTTAAAAGTAGCTGGTAATTATTTAAGGTCTTGAACCTTATTGCAGATGTAAAGTTTCTTTAATTTATTGCAAAGCAATTTATAAATCAGTTCACTGATTAACTACTAAAATAAGAACCCAAAGCTTTTTATTATATTTTATACATATTCTTTGATTTTTCCGATTAAAGAACATATTTCATTTTATTTACTATTCAGTGTTTAAGTAATTTAACGATTTTCAATTGCCTATTTCACTATCAATTATAATATTATGAACATATTTAGTGGACTTTTTAACTTGTAACATTTTGATATACAAAATTCAAGAAAATATATTTAGAATAGGTTCAAGTTACATAAATAAATATTTAATATTAATTGGCACATTCAATTAATATTTTTTTAGTTTTAAAGCATAATAATTCAAGTATTAAAGTATTCAAATTTAAAGAAAAATATTATTTTTAATGTAATAATTTAATAAAATACACATTTTTAGTACATATGTGTCTCTTCTAATGAGTTAAATTACATGCATATTTTGGAAATTTCTATGGGTGTTCGGGTGTTAAGTTCTAAACTCAAATATTAACGAAAATAACTTACCGTCAAATGAATATCGAATCGGTGCACAATGGATGCCGGTAATGTTGGGTCAGATAGGCAGGGGAGTTGGCACAGGTACTGTATTTTTCAGTCATTTACCCACGCCATTTACTCCGAGTGCATTTATGGTGTTTCCAGGTCATTTTGGGAAAACCCAAGCTTCAGTTGAATTACATTTCATATAATACACATAATGCGTATTTCCGTGCACGTGTACCTACGTAGTTTTCGCTATTATCACCCTTACCCCTCGACTATTACAAACAATCAATTCTTATTACACTTTGCAATGGAATCAAAGTTTTTTTTTCACTGCCACACATACCACACCAGTATTTCTGCGGCATAAATCAAGTTGAAAAACAATATGCACATTTATTCAGTTAGTTCTAAAACTCTTAATTTAGACGCATAATAAGATTTTTTTACTTAAGTACTTGAATTTAAACAAGTTAGTGTAGTAATTGAAAATATGAAAAAAATCTTAATTTTCAAAAAATTAAAAATTTTGTGGTAAATTGGATAATTAGAAAAATGTAATTGAGTAATTAGGTGGGTATTTTAGTTAGCTTTAATATAAGGTATAATGAGATCCGATATTATACTCGAGCCGTATAATATTTTGAATCTAGAAAAACTTTCAACCCTAGAAACTATTTTTTAACTTTTTTTTTTTTTTTGACCTATGAGAGCTATGGAATTGATTGATATCTCATTAGAGATTTATCAGTTAGATTCTTTAATTTTTTATAAATTGGTCAATTTTTGCTTGATTTTGCTGAACGATGCAGGCTTTCGAAATCAAAGAATGGGTTTAGTCTTGAGTCTTGTTGAAATCACATTTGCTAAGAGAAAATCTGTAAAGAGTTTTAGAATTGCATTTTTAATAGTTCATGTGCAATAAAAAAAAAAGATAGCAAAAATAGTCAATAGCTTATTTTGTTTAACAACCCGTATCTATTAATCTGGAGAACGGATTTAGTTATTTATGGTTCTGTTAGAATAATATAAGTTAGAAAAAAGTCTGTGAAGTTTTAAAATTGTACCTTTGATAGTTCATTTACATTATAAAAAGAAAGATAGTATAAATAGTCAATTTTAGCTATATATGCAAAAGTATAGTTTTTATTATAATAATGTTTACAATAGCTTGAAAATTTCACAATAACTCATACTGTAGTTGTTTTTGGTTTTATTGGAATCAAATTGACTAAAAGAAATATAGTAAAAAGTATTCAATAGTTTATTTTAAGCTTAAATTGTAATTATCTCTATAATACTGTGAATGCCATCAATGTCAATTTGAGGGGTTTCATTTTATATCAGACAATTTTGCTTAAACATTTTTAAGTTTATTATTATTTTTTTTAATAATAAAATAAAATAGTTTGCTATTTTATATTTGTATTAATTCAATCTATATTATTTACAAATATTTATACTATATTAATTTAATATTTATATTTTTTACTGAGCCAGTTTTATATTCCACTTTTAACCATAAGCGTAACTTGGAAAATATTTTTGGGGGGCTAATATGTTTATTTGATTGAATCCCTCCAAAAGGCGTTAACCTTATGTATATCTCAAAAATTATAAAAAATTCTGGGGGGCCTTGAGTAGTTTTGAAGGGGAAGTTTCCTCAAGCCCCTCTCTAATTGTGCCTATGTTATTGACCGAAAAAAGAAAAAAAAATTAGTTTAATGAGGAAAAATATTCATATTTTCAAAATTTTCTTTCTCATAAATAATTTTCTTATTATTGTCTATTTGTACCTATTTATATTTTAATTAAGTTTGAATTAAGAAAAAAGTTTTAAAGTCATTTTTGTCAATTTTTTTTTTAATTTTAACTTAAGAATTTTGAAAAATGACATTCCAAAAGTACCTAAATGAGCAAAATTATGATTCAAAAAGTTGCTGCTCGAAACATTTTAACAAGCCTTTCTATAAGAATATAAATACATAAATAAAAAAAAAATAACAATAATAAACATTAGTTTCTTCGCTTCACTCAGAGTTTAAAATGGGGTGTTAGGTACATTAATATTGTATAATATAGAGACAAATTTGATAATTTGATTTTTATTAATTTATAATATAAATATATGAGAGCAGATGTCACAAGTCGATATTAAAACCTCAGTATGCGTGGTATAGTTTCTTAGTTACAAATTATACTAATATAATATTTATGTTTTAATAACTGAGGCGTAATTTCCTGTATAAAACGTTTTCCATAGAGTACTTATATTGAGAATTCATAAATAATAATGATGTATATATTTACAACATGATAACGATACAGATACAGACGATAACGGAAAAAATATTTGCCCAAACAATTTAATCAATAATAAAATAGTAAAAAAGACAACACAGTG
>JAIPRM010005345.1:0-20747 GCA_025469315.1 Stegophylla sp. TES_Ste_2020 | reverse complement strand
AAATAAAAAAAAAAAAATTTTATTAATATAACAAAAAAAAAAAAATAATAATAATTTTTACTGTATTATTTTTATATTCCGCTATTTACTGTAAAAACAAAAAAAAAAAAAAAAAAAAAAAAAATACGAGAAAAAATGTGTTTGAAAAAGATATTTTCACATATCAAAAATTGTTTTGTACCAAAAAATTACTTATATTATTGTCTTTCTAAATATAAACTTCCATTAAAATTTAATTGAATAAAAAAAAAAAATGGGCGTTTTTGTAAAACATTTGGTATTTATTCTCCAAATTTCAGAAAAAATTAACGAAAAATGTGAAAAATTACCTGTTAAAAATGTACCATTTAAAAGAAAATTATGATTCAAAAAGTTTTTGGTCAAAACTGTTGGACAATTACCAAGTATCAACTAGAGGAAAATCCAGTTTTAAGAAGTTACTGATCCACACTTTTGGACCAGTAGATCCATAAGAAAAAGAGTTTACAGAAAAAATAAAAAATAAAAATCATTGTAAAAACACTGAATTTTTCACTTCGGTTTAGAATCTAAAATACATGCCAACTACTAAAGCATATTTTAATTATTAATGATCCGTGAAATATTATAATATTTTGATATCTCGACTTCCTGGGGAATACTTATTAATTTTGCTAAAATTGGATAAAATCACAACACTATTCAATATTTAAATTTTACATTGTAACGGTGAACAATAATAGAAGATTAGGTGAAAACCAAGTGAATTTTTACCACGATTAAAATAATATATATAAATATACAGTCAACTTACAATATTACGAATTTCATAGGGCACAGAAAAAAGTTCCTTCCGTCGGAATTTCTTGTCTCAAGAGCATAATCAAAAAAAAGTCTAAAATTATCACATGATAACCATCAGAAAAATGTCGTAAATGCAATCTATTAATTTTCATAGATTTTTCTTTTTGTTTTAGAGCCTATATACATTAATTGATGTATATCTTACCTTAATATTACATTTAGAAATTCGTAATAATATCTCGAGTTTTTGAACTAGAATACTTCGTTATATTAAGGGAACCAAAACACATTTAATTCTTCGTTATAACACGAGATTATCAAGGAAACGAACGTTTTATTCATTTTATATATTAAGATATTCGTTACACCATGGTTCGTTTTATCTACTATATAATAAAGCTTATTTACTTTTTCGTAATCTAGTGACTAATGTACATAATATGCATTTTACACACCTACAATACAGTTACGTTTAATATTAGTTATTACACTTGGTATGATAATCGGTGAAAACTTATAAGCTTTTTTTCTGTGATTGAAAACGTAGAAAGGAATATAATTATTTAAATCACTTCCCTTTGCACCTCTTTTGGTAAAACGCCTACCCTAATGACGAAAATACCCACAGGGGATTGAGCAACGCCCATGTTGAGAACCAATGATGTATATTTAGGATGGGTATTTTTTACTTGGACATTTTTTTTTTTTTTTTTGTTATTTTGTAATAACGGTTTTAATTATTTTGTAATAATAGTTGAACAATTTTTCAAGCATTTATTTCTAATTAAAAATACGTTGTGCAGTAAAGTATGTTTCTCGTAGACATTGATTGAAAAAAAATAATGTACGAGAAATTCGCGAAGATTTTACAACACCCGTAATCGAGTTTCATCGCCATCACAGAGGAGAATAAAATTCATAATATCAAAAATAGAAACACCTCCCCAAAACATGATTCCTGCAGGCTACGCGCCCTCGATGTAGATCACGTTTAATTTCGTCGTGTTTGACGCAACCGCGAGGTCTGTTTATCATCGATCATATACCACGACTCAATCACCCCCCCCTCCCACCAGTAATATATTATTTTTTTTATACAACCGTATAGTGTATAATAATGGTATTGGCGAGAGGAAGTGAACAACAGCAAAACGCGGAGGATTCTGCAGTCGCGGATCGATTGCACCGGGCGTTTGCGACCCGGAAAATTTTGAGTAATGAAAAAGGGAAAGACGGAATGACGATATTCAGACGACAGCCTGAAAGGATATATACACGAGGGAACGAGCGGACGAGAATCATTTGTCACTGTCTGGGGCGCGAGACTCGTGGGTGTTGACTGAACTTAAGAGGATTAAGGACACTTAAAACAGCGTCAACGTTATAGCATTTCTTCGTCGCGATTACAAAAAAAAAAACAAAAACAAAAAGCTCGTTTCAAATAGGGCTTTTTTTTTAATTCTATGGATTTCGTTTTTTTTTTTTTTTTCGCAATTGGCTTAAGTGTATTTTTCGTATTGTTTTTTTCCCCTCAGGCCCAAAGTGGAGAAACTCCCCTGAATTACATGGGATTACAAATAATACTCACATCATAATATTACTATTATTGTGGTACAACACACTAACGTTACAAAATGTTTAATGCATAATATATACTATTGTTATAACAATAACATAATATTATAACGTAGGGACGAGAATGTTTTTTATAATTATTATTACTTTTTATATAATACATAATATAATTAGATATGTTAGATGTTTTTTTTTTCACATTTTTCCGCGATAAATGCATTTGCGAACTCGATAAGAACAATGGGTTTATGGTATATGGCGCACGTACAAAATACGTAACGTACGGTTAATCTAAATAAATTTTTTTCCGTTTTTAATTATTAATCATTAGGTAATCTTCAAATTATCAGTGTTGTTCTAAATATAATAATTACATATCGTACGGAATCTCAACAATTCGCTGTTATTAGCTCATTTCCCGTCCCAAGGTCCCGTGGGCGTAATCCGCTTTGATATTATTAACTTTACTTTTAAACCTTGGAAATGGGATTTCTCAACGGAAACGTACAAAAATTATTCCAAATTTATTTTAAAAGCGTTTAATTTACAATCGTGAAAGTTAATTTTTAACCAAATTCTATGATCGGATTACAAACACTCTAATACCACATTATTTTCGATTAGGTAATTTCAATACGAAGATCATTTCGTACGAATTCACATAAACTAGAAACGATTTTGAAAGTTGGAAATATCGCGTTGGTTACGTGTAACGTATGGAATTTGCGGTGAAATATTACGTTTTACCGACCCGTGAATTATTATTCCGTGTTGAGTTTTCCAACTCGAGTTTCCTCGTGTTATTTCTAACCGTCTACTCTAGAAATCGCTCCGCGGCCCATAATGCACACGTCCATAGGGCTCTTAATCAATCACGTCTGCGCTGCAACGGTAAACTTTTGATGTTTGACGGACGATTATTCATCGTCTTTTCCGGAAAATTGCACTCGAGAATATGGTACAAATGGTCCTTCTTTGACAGCTCATGTATGGTTTCTAAGCGATCCAATCCGCTCAAACGCGTTTCGGATCGATCGAAACACTACATACCATATGCTTTTAATCCGAATTCCATAAAAATATATTAAACATAATTTACTGATTATATAAGTATTATGTTAAGGGAACATTAAAAACGAAAACGAAATATCACAATGAAACATCATTTGAAGGTAAATAATTTGTTAAATAAAAAAACAATTATTGTAGATTATTATTAAATAATTTACCGATATTATACTTTATTCATATAGATAGACAATAATATGAATAATATTTTGATGAAAATTTAACAGTTTGAATAGAAATAAGTATTTTTGATTTTAATGTACGTATATTAAATGCAATAGATACACAACTATATTTGATGTTCATGTAAAGATGAAGTGGAATAGTAGATAAAAGGAAAGTATGAAAACAATAGAAACTCATTTTATACAATGATTAAAAAATGTAATATTATTGATAATGTCATTAAGTATATTATATTCTACTAATAAGAACATAATATACTTTAGATAGGGTGGACCATACGTCCTATTTTATACAGGATTGTTCTTTATTTCGGCTCTGCGTCCTGTTTTACTGATAAACTTCTCTCAGGACGTTTTTTGTCAAGTCTGTCCCATATAAATACCGTTTTTTTTGACTTACTTGTCGATTTAAAAATTTTGAAATGAAATTATCGAATAAAATAATGGTAAAAATCTAGAAATCTTGTGGATACCAATAAATAAATTATAATAATTGTAAAATTATTAATTATTAATTTACAAGTTTTTTTTTAGAAAGTAAAGTAAACAACATAATATACGAATAAAGGATTTGAAGGTTAGATTAGGTTAGGTTAGGTATCAATTTAGTTTAATTATGTTATATATATATGTATATATGTAATAAATACTTATTTATTTAAAAATATTATGAAAAATATTTTTGTCCTGTATTTTATTTTCTTAAATATGGTCACCCTAACTTAAGAGTTAAAATGCATTATAATAATATATTGATATATTGTATTGAGTTGATTCCAAAAGTATTTTTAGAATCTCGGCACTGTAAGGAATTAATATAAAATTATAATATCATGTAAATATTAGGCTTATGTACTAAGTAAAAATCAAGTATTCAATAACACTACGATAAATTAAAAAACCCTCTGAAAAATCTCATTAATCTAATGATGTAGGAGAGGTTAGGTTGGATCAAAGTCGAAAATTTTCAAGTACTGAGAATTTCGCCGATAAAAAATTACCCACTGAATGCTTAAAATAAAATAATTCAAAAGTGATGATTCGAATATTTTATACAGGGGAGTTAACCACACTACGTTTGAGTGGCATCATATTTTGGTATACAATTTTTGATTTAAAAATTTTGCTGGACGAAGAAATGTTCAGATTTTATTGTAATAATTTAGTGAGGACCTTCGTGTCGACTGTTCACTAAAACGTTGACAGACAATCGATAAGAATGTCAATTTTTGGACTTCAGTAGTGTTTTCAACTTAGGTAGAAATGAGTGGTTAGGGTCTTGCCCTCCTCCCCCCCCCCAAAAAAAAAAAAAAAAATACATTTAAAGCTGAATATTTTACTTCAATTGCATAAGGTCAAGACCATAAGAGAGACTAAATTAAAAAAAAAAAAAAAAAAAACATATTAGCCTCAACCCCAAATTATTATTCTCTTTCCGCAAATGGTTTTCAAAAAACATTATATGTATTGTATACTAGATGTTACATAAAAAACATAATTGAACAATGCCTAAATTGGTATATGGCTGTATTGCGATTTTCAGTTCTCAACATAAGTCAAAAATATCTTCTAAAAATCTATGAATCATCACGGTTCGATAAATATGTATCCTTGGGTATATATAAATTACATGTACAAAATTTGAGATATATTGGTCGGGTTTCTTCGGAGAAGTATAGGCTGTGAAAAAAGTTCGAACTATCGGATAAAGAGGCGTCGCATCGCTTCACATCAGTAATTATGATATGATTGGAATAAAGACTAAATGACTAAAATTGATTTCATTACACAATTAAAAAAAAAAAAAAAAAACGGACACACTTCGCACGATGGGTATTCTTCGCACGACGGGTGGGATTCTCTTGACGGGTGTATTGAATTTTAAATAATTTTTAATAACATTTTTAATAATTTCTTCAATGAAACGATTCTGAACAAAGGAAGTTAATACTATAAAAATAAATGTCCAAAATTAATACGTCATATTACATTACGAGAAAATTAATTTTTAGGCCCTTGATATCGTTTTTTCTGTATACAACCAAAGTTAAACTAATAATTTCATTGATAATATAACATCAAAACGTTATTTTGAAACGTTTTTGCACTTATTATGCGTAATATTTGGACAGATAAATTGGTAAAAAAAAAAAAAGGCTGTCGAGGAGAGAAAAATCTGACTGTACTGCGATAACTTCACAGACAGAAAAGATTGAAAACCACTTGTCTGCAGTCACGCGATTCATATCAATATAATAATTATGCAATTTTCCTAAATATATATTTTCGACACGTGATTAACGTGAATAATGTATATATATGTATATATATGTGTGTGTGTGTGTGTGTACGAATAAGATTATATAATAATGATCATCTTAATAGTAATTATTATCAACGGCACTATCAGCAGCATAGGTACAGGTGTATGGTTGCACGGTGAAAATCTCTACGCCCACGTGTAGACACTAATAAAAATAATAATAATTATTATTATAATTATAATAATTGATTATTACGATGAAGATTGTTATGTAGTCTTTAATGATGGCAGACTGCACTCTATAGACGTTAACTTCGGGGATATACGCTTACGTTTTGGCCAGTGCTTGAATTGGAAAAATAATAAAAGAGGGACGCATAAATCTAAAAAACAAAAAATAACGTCTACGAAAATTGTTACATCTCATATACCCGTGGGAGAGTTTTGAAAAATTAGTAAGGGTACGCTAAAATATTTAAAAAAATAGAAGGGGTACTCCGTCCCCCCGCGTCCTCCCTCAATTTAAGCACTGGGTTCGGCACATATTATAGGGTTCACTGTCGTTTTCGAAATATCGTCTCATTCGTTCGTTTTAGATCACCGGAGACTTGTCATATCCGTCTGCCGCGACCGAAGAACCCTTCACGTGACAATGGGGCGTAATAACGATTAATCAGAGAAATATCTGTCTCCTCCTTTATATTTTTGTCCTAAAGTCAGAGTTTTGTAGAATAATTTTTATTGGGTTTCGAGTTAAAATATTTATATTATGGTCCTGATCGTGAAAATGCTATTCGGTTAAAAGACAAAAAGTGAAAAAAAAAAAAATCGTATTTTTCCCTGAGACTTCCACGAATTATTACACACACACATTCCATTTGAACCGTCTTCATTATTATTAATTGATTTCAACCGCGTGGAAAAATAATCGAAATTTCTGTAAAAAATTCAAAATCTTGTCCAAAAGTGACATTAGCCGTGTTTAGATTAATTGCATTGAGTCGTGATACATCACAATCCGCAGTCTCCAACATAACGATACACACCATAATCCCGAGCAGCCACAACACGTTATATTTATACGCACACTTAACGTTCGGGCTTTGAAGAGGACGTGGAGACGGATCACGTGGGACGTGGCGTCCACCGTGGCAAAATCGCTACACGGTAAACGCGTTTAGGTAAAAATATTACAGTTTAAACGGTTGCTGTGACACGTGAGCTCGAGAATTTGAACATGACTGGGACATCTCGCGTATTATACCACTCTCAAGCACTAATGCCGTACTTGGTCGTAATACTTTTGTTAAAAATAGTTCGGTGAGAAAAAAAAAAAAACAACCAAAAATGTTGTGAGTAAGCGTGTACGAAATTAACTTTTTTCCGAACAGGGGAATTTGTGGAATCGTGGAATTTCAATAGTGTACGACCAAGGTAGAAAAATTGGAAACAACTTCTACGGTTGACATGGTACATGTAAATTATTATAATCACTTCAGTACAGAGCGTAGACACACTTACCAAAAGTATCTGACCTGAAGAGCGAAGATTATCCGTGGTGCGAAATTTTCTAGTCTTTACTTCTTCTTGTCTAGGCTTTCTTGTCTATACTTTACTTTACTTTGCTGTATTTTACTTGACTTTACTTTTTTTTATCTAATAAATAAAGAAAGGAAAATAAAATAATGAGAAAAAAAGTGTTAGAAAAATGTTCAAAATTTTTTTTTCACATTATAAAAATTTTTTTACGTCAAAATGTTTCTTTTTATATTGTCAATCTATCTTTTGATAAACTTTAGATCAAAAAATTATGGTTTCCGAGTCTATATTGTCAAATTTTGAGTAGTTAAAAAAAAAAAAAAAATCAAAAATTCAAAAAAAAGTCTTTCTAAAGTACCAATTAAAATCAAATCCGGTTTCAAAAAGTTGCTGATCGAACTTTTAGACAAGTACAACTATACGGAAAAGTGTTAACAGAAATAAAATAAACATCATTGTAAAAACACTAGCTTCTCCACTTCATTCAGAATCTAAAATTCAAGATATAAAAATAAAAAAAGTCGAGAGATATTTTCGATTTGTGAAGTGAAATTTGAAAATCGGCGAGCCATACAAAATTCTTATCTACGCCGCTGCTTCCGTAATAACAATTTCTTTTGTTTACCCTTTGTAAAAAAGTTCCACATAAAAAAAAAAAAAAAAATTATATATAATATTAAGGGTTTTGGGTTCCAGTATTAGTTTGACATTAAATTCAACAGTGCTTCGAAAATATTGGTCATACGTAACAAAGATTTGAAATTTGAAATAAATTGTATTTGATTTTATTAATAGTAAAAAAATAAAAAAAAAACATCTTACCAGTTTTTCTGCTTATTATTTTTATATTTTTTAATTCCACTAGCAAAAGCTCGGCTTTTATTTCTACGGTTTTTTTTTCCTCAGCGTGTGTTTGTGATAGAATAAAAATAAAAATATTTTTGCCTTTGTATTTTATACCGTTACTTTATAGGAAGAAATAATCTGTAATTAAATCCCGTCATCACTAGGTTTGCTAAACGACATTATAATTATATTCACCGTTGTGCTGGAAGTAAAACGATAAGATATTTTAGTTTTTATTAAGACATATATTATGTTTTTTATTATAGATTAATATTTGACGTTACTTTTAATATATATATATATGTATTAGTTTTTAAGCAATTAAACGGAATAATGATATTATTTTAACAAAGGTACTCGAGAAACAACATTAAAGTTATCAAAAGCTTTTATATTGAGTTACTCCGAGACCAATATTTTTAATCACAATTATTATGAAAAGGATTTTTACCTCAGTTAACATGTTTTCCAATTAAAAAAAAAAAAAAGGTACACTTGTATTTACTACGAGAGCCCTGTTGTATGAATACATTAATAGTACACCGATCAGGAACAGATCAAAATAGATGAAAGAAACCCGAGAATCCCATTTAAATTCTTCTTCTTTTTCGGTCACATTGTTATGCGTCTTAGGTCAGGTATTGCATTTAATGTCGAAGGTTTGTTAATCAATCCGTCGATTTATAGACACATAATGTTATATGAAATGAATGTTCTCGTATAAAATTAACGTTTACTTTACGACGCATAAAATCAAAACGGGTATTATTTGTACGTTTCGACGACAGCTGAGTGTGATGTGTTCTACGGTGCTAAAAAATATTGTTAACTTTTTATCAATACCTCTTTTATCACCAATCCGTTCCTGATGCCAAATTTATGCGCTACGTACTTACCTATGAGCGTTTATAATTTAAATCCAGTTTCCGGTGTCCAGCTCGTTTGCGTTTAATAGCACTGAGGTCGTTATGTCTTATTTACCGTTCCAAAACAAATTCGATATAAAATCAGTGAAGCGGCTAGTGGAAAAAAAAAAAAATATATATTTACAAAACAATAAATTCGTAACCATATATGCACTTTTTTTTTTTTTATTATTATACCTTTTCGCACACGAAATTAAATATTTTAGTGCGGGCCGTAAAAATAGTTTAAAAGTGCCGCTCAGTGGGTGTACGGACCACCCGACGAGAGCGATTTACGTTTTAAATGGGAAATATGAAAAAAAAAAAAAAGAAGGAAAGAAACACGCGGGTACGTACTCATGGATAGATATATGTTACATTATGTATATTACATGGTATTATATACTTCATCTGTTGTGAACGCAATGAGCGATGGTTTATAATATTTTAAATCGTTTATACTGGTGCATGATGGAGTCACAAAAACTATTTTGCCCTGGATTTTAGCGAAAACCGTAAAACGACGCAATGACGAAGTTCACGAAAAGAGCCGTACGGCAGTGAAAATCGTAATGCGGTCGATAAGGGCGATAGTGTTATAAATAACATTTAAAAAAAAAAAAAACAATCTATTTTATGCGAAACGAAATGAAGAAACGGATTCAAGTTTTTGCTGCAAGTGTCGTATGAAAATTAATTTCTTTTCGTCAATAATTTTTTGGGATCGGTAAATTGGTCTGGAATTAACAAAAATATTACAAGAAATTATTAAAAGTAACCAGATTTTGTGTGTAGTACGACGAGGTGGAAATGAAAATGCTGACGGACTGGGAGTATATTTTATGATCTGTAAAGAAAGTAATTTGCAAAAACTGTCGAAGATTCGCATATATTTCTGTACACTCACATACATACTCTTATGTTAAATAAAACATATTGTTTCATACAGGGCGTGCCATATGAGTTCCAATGGTTTTGAATTTGGCCTCAATTTTTTCATCGTCATATTGATAAAATTATTTTGATTATGTTTGGCATCAGTTACCGATTCACTTAGATAATAATTAGTCACGTATTTTTGTGGATCTGAACTGTCGAAAGGTATCTCGTGCTTTGCTGAACATCACACAAATAGATAACTTTGTGATGACCAGAAATTTAGACCTGTAGGTTATTGTGAAAAAATTAAACCTCGCACCACTGTGGAACTGAAAAGAGAAATAATTCAAATTAATTTTATATCGGAGTTCGACACCGGAGTCTGGGAAACGAATTATTCCAAACTTTCTAGAACGAGTGCACGTCCGTCTCAAAAATGAAGACGATCATGAGACATTTATATTGAATTGTTAAATCTGAGAAAATTTGAATAAAAAACATATCGTCATTTTTGATAGGTTTTTATAATTTTTTTTTTTTTTTTTGTTTAATAAATTATAATCACACAAAATTGGTATTTTTAATTAAACTATGAAATATTTCGGTATTTGTGTGCCTCGCAATGTGACATTTTGATGTGTATTTTTATTTTATACCATTCTAACAATAAATGCTGTAATCGTTAAGCTCTTCATCATTATTTCACGTTAATACTATGGCATAGTGTCCATCGATGAGTTGAATATATTAATTACTAAAAATTTGATCCAGTTATTAAAATTCTCAAAACCTGCAAAGTTTTTGGAACACCGAGCGTCACAATTTTCGTATAAGGTTTTTGAACTCTGTAAACGGCGGCGGCGTTTAACCCACCCGCGCCCGACTACCTCCTCGAAACTGGATTCACTAGTGTGTGTGTGTGTGTGTGTGTTTTTTTTTTTTGTATTTTTATTTCTCGTTTCGCTTTGTCTCATTTTAATACGTTTATTTTTGTTTTTACTCTCCACCGCCGCCCCCCCGAAAACCGAAACCTTCGTTAGCAGCCTAAAATCAAACGGTCTTCCGCCGGACAATCGCAGCAGCAACATCTGCAGGCATCGTCAGCCATCGGCTTCGTCGGCAAACGCGCGCGGCGTGGCCACCGGAGGTCGGCATTTTTCGGATTCTTCGTCAAATCCGTATAGGGCGGAGGAGAAGGAATAGACGTCGTCGAAGGTTGAATTTATAAAGGTTTTTTTTTACTTATTTTTATTATTTATTTTTTTTTTCGTCGTTTTTTCTCTCCTCGTTTGTTCTTTGTATTCTTCCCCTCTCTCGTTCGCTCGCGTTACCTCTCCACCAATATTGCCCCGTCTGCGGAATGCGGTCCTCCGAAAATGGTCAACTCACGCGCGCACGCGCGCGCACACACACACACACAGTGCAGCAACAGAGAAAAAACAAAGTAAGCCCAGTACTTATATACGCGTGCTGTATACCTTTGTATAATACGCTGCGACCATATTATTATTATAACGACGACGACAACGGTGCGAGCTGGAATCGTCGTCGGGCGATTGTCACACGGTTCGTTGCTGGAGGGATCCGGTAAAAAAAAAAAACGACAGGATATATTATGTATTAATAAAACTTTGGCACGTACACTTAGCATGATTAAAAAAATACAATTATAATTTGTATGACAAACGCTGTACGCGAACCGTGTTTTGCTGTCCGCCAGACAGCCTAGGACCGATTACGGTCGCGGGAAACATATTTAGTCGCCTATGTTAGCTGCTACTGCTGTTAATGGCGTCATTTCGTAATGCCACGATTTGAGGGACGAGTAAGCAAAACAAAAAACGCCTTTTATCAATCATTTAGTCTCCCCTCAACGTCGCCTTTACCGCCACCGCAGCACGTACCCAACAACCAGCTCGGTCTCATCGTCGATGCGCCGATTCGCAAGACCATATACTGCGACGAGTGTCGCGTAATGCGTCTCGCCGGTCCTCAGATTCCGCAGCTTCCGGTACGGATGGCACATTCCTCGTGGACCGTATTACACACACACGAGTACGGGGTAAACGCGCGTGCTAGCCGATCTCCTCGGTCGGTTCTGGTCGGTAATTCACCGCTGCACGTACCTCGTTTATCGGATATTAATATTGCATACGTCATCTTAGCAGTATAAATAATTGATACAGGTATACCAGAAAGGAGTAACATCTGGGATCGCGTACGCGGCAATCGTTTTGTTTTCCTACGCCTACATTATTAACGCATACATCAGTATCAATACGTATCATAGCTCCTTGTTGTCGTCATCGATGACAGCGGTCAATATATCTCCCACAATGACCACAAAAACAATATTTTTACCTGTGATTCGGGAGAACGATTGGGAACACAGGTTTAGGTACATTTTTTTTTCAGAACCCAAAAATCAATACAACGTTTGGGTACATAATACTTTATAATCCACTGCCTAATTCGAATAAGTTTTCAGTTTTCAATTATCAATATTAAAATCAATAGAGAAAACATAATATTATTTGTGTTAAAAACAATATTATTATATTAAGTTAGTAAAGCAATGTATTACAAACCTTGTAAGTTATTTTCTGTCTGTAAGTTAGAGGTTTTGGTATTAACAGCATCAGAAAAAGATTGTATATTTTTCGGAAACACAGACATTTTAGTAACAGATACTATAGAGAGTTCATTAGAAATTTGTTTGTATGAATTACTAGTAGTAAAATTAGGGTTTGTGGCTAATGCTAGTAACTTTTGACTTCTAGATGACATTTCTTAATGATTACTTAACTTATTTAGTACTACGATCATATATTATTCTAAAGAATACTTTAAAATAAACTCAAAAATAATTAACAAAAAACTTAACATTATTTTGATATCAAGACATAATAATATTAATACCTACATTATTAAATTATATGGAGATTCGACTTTTTCGACAGCTTATCATACATCTGAGATATGATGATTTTTAATTATTAATTTCGTCTAGGATACAATTATGATATCAAATATTTTATTGTTTTATCGAAAGCAGTTTGTTTTTCTCAATTTTATAATTAAATAATCCCAAAACTAAAAATAAAGGAGATACGACCTTTGCGTATTAGACCAACGATTTGTGTACCCAAACGTTCTCTGATTTATCAGGTAAAATTATAAAATACCTTTTATTTTATGTGTCCGAACGTTGTGTCTCTTTGTTCCCAAACGTATTGGCTTTTGGGTCAATGTGACCAAACGTTCAGCGCCCCAATGACCAACTCTGATAAATACAGTGTGTGCAAAAAAATTTGTCTAAATTGATTTCTATAGTACTGTTGACTTTTTTGTATACATTTTTATACAAAATAATTGATTATAAATCTCTTTTTAAACAAAGTTTACAGTTAAATTTAAAATAAGCTACTTTTTTCAAAATCAGCAGTTTCATATCTTAGAAAAGCATTTTGTACAAGATAATTATTAGGTATTTTGTAAATACAAATGAAAATTGATGTATAATATATATTACTTAAGTTATATTTTTTTCTCAAGTATCTTACCAACACCTGTATACGGATATTATGCAATCAAAACAGTTTATGAACGTAAAAAATGTATTTTTTTACACTATAACAGACAATCGATTCGATAAAATCAAACTGAAAAGCATTATGAACACATAATGTAGTTCAGTGGTTCGCGTCCTTTTCTATTCTATTCTCCTCTTGTAATTTTTCAAAAATCTCATTCCCTCCTTTGTTAATTTTCAAAGATCGTATGTTCCTCAAATTAGAGTTTTTATTTTTTTATTTTGTTGACTATACAAATAAATTATACAAAATAATTATAAGTATAGATACGTATTGTATTTATATAGATACTATTGAATTTTATGTTCATTATTTTAAAAATTAGATATATAAATCAACTTATTACTAATTCATAATATTAAACGTAAGAAAAAGTTATTATATATAAAGCAGAAAAAATAATATACAATGTAAAATATATTTATTAAATAATTTAAGTAGATTTAAAATTAATTTTTTTATCAAAATTAACAAAAAAAAAATCTCATTATTTCACCATCACTTCCCCCCTCTTGTGCAGTATCCTAATTCCCTTCCAGGGGAAATTCATCGCCAGTTGAGAACCACTGATGTAGGTAACACAGCCATAGCGAAGAAATGGCGAATTCGCCAGACGCCGGATGTAAAAATTATAGATAATTACTAAAACCGGTATTCAAGTATTTTCAGTTTCACTAACAAATTATATATTATAGTTTTGACTGCAATAGTATATCTATAGTACATCATATAGTCTCGTAATAGACGGAGACTTCTCGTCTGCTATCCCACCGGAACCTGAGACACTCTCTCTACTAGCTTAAATTAAATTTCTGGTTTCGAACAAAAAAAATAATAATAAAACACGAACAATACCGGATTTTTTTACGCGTCTTGAAATACTGTGCGTGATATTTTATATTAAATTATGCATTATAATCAGTGTACAATATTAAATACAGCAGTTTATGAATTCTTTGGTAAATCTTTTCTTTTTTTTTTTTTTTTTCACGTATAAAATACAATAGAATTTTACTTATAACTCGAAGTTGTATAATATCAAATTTCAGCTGTAAATTTCATTTTACAAATTAATGCGCGAGCTTGTGTGCATCTAATATAATGCTGTGTACGTTTAAAATAATTAGTATAATGCTTATTTTATACTTGTATGTGGGTAGAAATTAGTTACATATTTTTAAGATTTAAAAAACTGAGTTTATTTGGTTTTAATTTTCCTTTTCTATATATTCATTAACTATTTTTAATAATCTTTGTTTTATTAAGATCAATATTATTCGTATTAATTTGGGTATCAAATCAAACTATACACAGTGCCATTGCAATTAAATTAAACTAATAAAATTCATCTGGAATATCAGTCTTCGCCGAGGCTGATACCAATTTTTCGGAGATTAAGAGGGTTATAAATTATATCAGTGTTATATCAGTGTTTGCTCATCTTTTGAAGTCAAATAGTTTAAAATATTTAAGGGGAAAAAATACAAGCAGGTATTTTGAACAAACAAAAGAACGTTAAAGTTGTCCTGCGTTTCAGATGATTTAGTAGAAATTAAATTTAAATACAATGAAGTAACAAAAAATAAATATATATGCACAGATAACAATAGAAATGTATTTTTTGTGTTATATTTAAATTTAATTTTGGAAACCCAATAACCATAAATATTTAGATACCTATTCATATTGTATCCATAAACAGAATGATTTTTTGGATCAAGCTCGTCCTATTTTTAATCCCACATAACGCATAACTTGAATTATTTTATGCCCGGTTTATAACATTGACAAGTCTTTGTATTATTTATAAAAACTAATTTTTTTAGTACTTTTTATCTGAATTCTTAAAATGGTGTTCATATATAAATACTGTTATTGAGTCAAGTTCGTGATAGCTCGTCTACGACATGTGTAACGGAAGTACTATAGCATCAGTTCTTTAAAAATACTTGTAGAGTGTGACTTTGAATCAGCATAAACGTCACGTTTGCGCATTACGATGGATGCGACAATTGCACAAATCCGATTGCACAAATCCGTGCAACAATATTGTGTACGCACCGCGAGTAGGCGAGCGATTAGCGAAAGCGTAAAATTAATCTTTTAAAATAAACCCGAAAAGTTTATTATCGAATTCAGTCGACGGAACTAATAAACTGTGAGCGACTTCAAATGTAAGAATATACAAAAAACTTAAGTATAATAATAATAATAATAATAATTCGCCCGTTCATTGGTAATCGAGAAGTCTACATAACGTTCGAGTCATTATTTTCATTTTATTTTAATTTATCGGTAATAACTAGGGCCCGGATTTCAATGCAAAATGCATATTTTTTTTGGGTAATATTAGGAAATGCTTTCCAACTACAAAATTTGTTTCACGTGACAGAGACCTCAAACCTAAAACTTTTATTTTGCATATTTCAATGTTTTTTTTCATTTTTAGGCCATATTTCAGCATTTTTTAGTCTTTTTATTCGTTTTAAGTTTTAATTTTTTTAATTTTTAATTTTTAAGTCTTTTTAATTCGTTTTATTATTTGAACAATAAACCTACAATGTTAATTTATAATATCTGTACATTATACAAGTCAATCATTTAAATTTAGCTAATTAAAAATATTACTGTCCACGTTTTTGGTTTTTTTCCTTAATAATATCTATAAATCTATCTGTAATTGCTATAATGTTTAAATTTTGTCTTTACTCATGGTCACCTGGACTCGACCGACGGCAATTAGGAAAATAAATTAATATGTATAGGACCTTTTTCCGGTGCATTTTCACAATTAAATGCATTTTTTATGGGCATTTTCAAGGGAAAATACATTTTTAAATGCATTTTTTGAAGATTTTTAGTGCATTTAAATCCGGGCCCTAGTAATAACGTTTCCGCGCCGAAATAAACCTCTTATAGTCAATAAAAGCTGCGAAAACTTTCAATCGTTTTGCAATATATTTTTCGTTAGAAGGCGATACCGGTTTCGCTGCTGTTTCTTTCAGTGTTAGTCCACGGCACTGTTCGGTGGAAAAACTTCAAATTTTGAAACATACCGCATACATACTTGTAAAATATTGTTATTTGAATAATAACAATGGTCGACGTAGTAATATGAAACGGCAAGTGGTAGTACACGAAAGCGATTCAATGCAAACACGACGAAATAGGTGCACGCGGCTGATGTGTATTACACATTATAATGTCACAATTCACTGTAGTTTCGCCATGTCCAACGAGAAATAATGGGGGGGAAAGCAAATTAAAAAGAGTTCCGATAAAAAGAAATTGCCAAATCGTTATACCTACCCGGACGGGTTGACGTTTCACCGTTTTTAACTCGTCGTTAATTAGTGTCCCGACGTGCGTTTCGTAGGCCCGCCGAAGGAGAGGCATTTATTTTATGATTATTGCTTCTTTTAATTTGTCCTTTTACGGTCCGTTTATAGTAGAACAACCCCTCTAATTGTATCAGGTAACAAGTTAATACACGTTCGCCGGGCTATAATAATGTTAATAAGGTAAAATGTTATTTGAATTTCACATTTTTGTTGTTGTTATTATTATTATTATTATTATTATTGTAAATAAACCCCCTTTGGACTCTTTGGGCTATCGTAAAAATAAAAACGGAAACAATTCACGAAGAAAAGAAAAAACAATGAGTAACACCGTTTATCCAGTCGACATACTACGAACAAAATCGATGAATTAATTCCACTCCGTAACTCTATACCCTAATGACCGTGATTAGCGGTCTCTCTCTCACACCACACATACCGTCTGTCCCTCGTTCTCTATCGGCTATTCCCGTCTGGTTACGTCTTGTATTTTCGGCATGAATAGGGCCTGGTTTTTTTTTTTTTTTTCAATCAGTCCTCGCTTTGTCGGCGGATGTCTCGATACCGGTGGGAGAGAAAAAAAACCTGTTGATAATAATGATGTAATTGTGCCTTTAAGGTAGATTTAACGCATATATTATTAATATATCCTTCACCAACGACGCGCGACGGTACGATTTGTTCGCGTGTGCGAATTTCAACAAGTGTCCCCAGTCCCCGCGGACATACTTACGCTCTTTTTTTTTTTTTTTTTTTTATCCCAAAAAAACTGGTAGTGTGTAAATGATTATCCAACCGCACACGAGTAACCGTGACACAAATCCCGGGTGTGCTAACAGAATAAAAAAATATAAATATGACATTTTTATACGTGTAAAATAATTCTCCGTGTGGCCATCTCGTCTGCACGAAACCAAAGTTTCCCCTTTCGAAAATCTCGTCTGCGCATATTTGACAAAAACAGAATACGGCCACAGGTGGTGCCGGAACGAGCACACGTCAATTGAATATGTCGTTTTTCGAGTGGGTATTGGGTAATAATATAACGCATAGGATCTTAACCTTTTCTGATGCATAGACCCGTTTCAAGTTATAAATAATTTAAAACGACGATCCTTCCCCCCCCCCCAAAAAAAAATCAGAATAAAAAATACAATTTTAATTACTTTTTCATAATATTCTATAAAACTTATCTATGCTATATATTATTGTTGTGAATAATCACTTTTAGAGTATGAATTAGAGATTTTTTTTTTTTAGTTCACAGTTTATTTTAAGTTTCAGTATGATATTTGACGCGAAATTTGTTTTTATAATTTATATTATATTTGGAAAAGAAAAATCATGTATCATTTCAAAAACACGTCTTTTGTACTTATCAGAAGTAGTTGACTAAATAGAAATTCTTCTTATTTATACCTATACAAAATAAACACACCAAATAGTATGTCCTGTTTTCGTCTTTCGTGTAGTGAAATACACAAGTAATTATCATTGTTATTTTAATAATTCATCGAAGATTTTACCAAAATACGAAAAAAAACACTCGAATTTACGAAAATAATTACCTAATATATTTATTCATAATACCAATTTACAGTGTAAATATAACAGTTTCTAATTTTAGTCCTGATTCTGCTCACATATAATTTGAATTAATTTCAAAGAAATTAGTTCTTGAGTTGTTAAAAAAAAAAAAAAAAAACGACACCAAGAATTCATAGACCACTGGTATAGAACTGCCGATATAACGCATAGATCGATAGTATCGAATTTGACTGTTGACGATTTTCTAAACACTTTTTTCCGACATCACAGTGTTTTGTACTGCTTTTGTTCTCTCGTAAAATATTATTATGAGCGTCGTGCAAAAATCCTGTCCATAATAATTATGCAGAGATGATCGTCTCATTAATCGATTTTCGTCTGGTATTCGAGTATGATAAATAGGGCTGGGTAGATATTATTGCATTTGCAATATTTTTCCTATTGCTTAGATTTGTAGATAAGTAAGTTTGAAACTTGTTGCATACAAGTACGAATTGAAATCTAGAAGTTTTTAGTGAAATTTTTGGCATTTTTTGAATTTAATTGCAATTTCGCTTATTTTCTATATTTATAATGTAATTTTAGACATTTTTCATTGTTATTTACATAATTAAGATATTTCGGGCTTTGTAGTGATGACGTGCTGGAATGTTTTGCCCGTGTATTGTTTTTTTTTTTTAAATAAAAATCCAAATATACCATTTCCTCCTCAGCTAATTATTTAATAATTTATAATAATAATAAAAAAAAAACTTGAAAATCTTATATCATGCAGTACAATAATTTTTAAGGCAGGGTCAATTTCAATAGATAAAAAAAGAAATAAATAAATTTGACAAAATTATTTACAGGTTCCTGAAAATAAGACAAAAAAAAACAGTTTTATCATAATTTTAAGTACAATTTTGAATATTTTTTGTTGCAATAACGCAATTAATTTTTGAAGATTTTTAGTGCAAAAACTTCCGAGCCCTAGTGATAAATATTGGTACATTTTATTCGAATTACTTCAATTATGCCGTCGTAGTCACCGCCAAATGAAGATCAAACACGATGTCATTGCGTTCCGCCGTTATCGGTCGTTTGCACGTGTTCACGTGTTCGATTTATCGTATTCGAATCATTTCTCGATCGTTGTGCACGTCAGCAAAGTGGTTGTTCGACGCACATCGTCAGTTTTTACTCAAGTTAGGTCAGGTTAGGCGCATTGACCTAGGCGCAACTACGTGGGGGATTAGGGGGACAAAGCCCCTCCAAAAACCACTCATAACCCTCCCCAAAACATTTTGAAAATTGCTTAAGGTTAATGTACTTTGTGGGGGGCTAAATTAATAAATAAACATTTTAGCCTCCCCCCCCCCAAATATTTTGTCCTGATCGCGGTAATGCTCAATTATTATTTAATGAAGTATCAACACAGCTGTGTACGCGAGTCATAGACATATATTATTATTAATAATAGTGGACTCAGCCGCGGCAAACAATCGAATCTACGACTAGAGATTTGTATGTCGCCATTGGGACGAATAACCTTTCAGCCTTTCACACATATTTTAATGTTGTGATAACTGATAAGTATCCGAACGAGGCGCGCGTCGGTGATTCCGATATTCTCACTCAATCGTTTCGGAGTTGAGGTCAAGTTCCGAGAAGGAACCATTAAAATTCGATCACTAATGGCGTGCATAATTTATCGAATAATTATAATAATAATACCGATGGTAATAATAACGACGTGGGAGCGTGTGCAATTAGAGCCTAATGCGTCGGTTTATCGGAACATCATTCATTTTATTGTATCCGCCACCGATGTAGAGCGTTTTAATTTTATTAAAAAAAGAAACCTTGTCCTTAATTAAAATTAAACGCTAATGAATTAAAACGTTTTCTATCTCATCATTAATACCAATAATTATAATATTAAATAGATACGTAGATGTTCCTGTAAAAGTCTGTGTTCACGTGTTTGTGTCTATGTCTCAGAAATAAATTAAAAAAGCCGGACATACTTCGCACGATGGGTGTACTTCGCACGACGGTTGGTATTCTCTTGACGGGCGTATTAAATTTTAAAGAAACGATAAATCATTTTTTCAGTAAAACGATTCTGAACGAAGGAAGTTAATAATAAAAAAAAAAAAAATTTTCAAAATAATGTCCAAAAATTGTTTTCACATTTTCAAAAATTTTCTTGCGCCAAAATCTTTTTTATAGGATTTTCT